>PISX010032084.1:0-16606 GCA_004024625.1 Mellivora capensis
GAACTACATAAATCTTTTCCATATGCAACCCAAGTGTCTGCTGGTGGTCTTCCCAGATCTGGTAAAACTGTTCCAAACCCCACCAATCTCATGGTCTATGGAAATCCAAAATCCATCATCACATCTGCGAATCCCTAGGAGTTTGTGTCTCCCTGGCTTTTCCTGCCTCCCAGACCGGATGTGAAATTGCCCACTCACTCACTGCTTGTGTAAAATGCCAAGCCAACCTAGGCTTTGTGAAGTCCATTGAAATCGGAAAATGATGGGAGTGAGTCATAACGTCTTCCTATCTTTTCCAGCCTCTCTGCACTGGATTATGTCAGAGGTACCCGTTGTTCTCTCCTTTCACTGAGCAGAGGCACTCATTTCCAAGGAGGCAGCAGCAGCATGAAGTACTTTCCATTTGTTAAAGCGATTGGCTCTGGAAGTTGGTTTTATTCACAAGTAGCAACCATTCATTTTTCCATTGCACTTAACCCTCATGACATCCCCACTTTACAGATGAAGCAACTAAGACTTAAAGAGATGGAATACCAGCCCAAGGATATAAACCTATGAAGTGGCAGAAAGAGAATTTAAATCCAGGCCTGGCTGACTCTTACATTAAAATTAACGTGGTGTTTAGAGGAAGGGAAAATTATTATCCACTTCAGTTTACTTTGCCACTTCAAAATTGCTTAGTTTTTCCATCAAATCTCTATATTAAAAAAAAAAAAAAAAGACAATATATTCTTAAAGACCATATATGAGAAGCTCTAGAGTAAAAACCCCAAGGAATCAGTATTGTTTCAGAGAGAACAAGTTAGGATAATTAAAATATGTAAACAATGGAAATGCGGCACTATTATTTTTTTTAAAGATTTTATTTATTTATTTGACAGATCACAAGTAGGCAGAGAGGCAGGCAGAGAGAGAGAGAGAGAGGAGGAAGCAGGCTCCCCGCTGAGCAGAGAGCCCCATGCTGGGCTCGATCCCAGGACCCTGGGATCATGACCTGAGCCGAAGGCAGAGGCTTTAACCCACTGAGCCACCCAGGCGCCCCTATTATTTTTAATTAATAAAACTGAGATAGGGACATAGGCCACTAGCTTGTCAAACCTGCAAATTACACAACGAAATAGCTGACACCGATAATGGCAATGAGGAGGAGGATGGTAATGATAGCACTTATCTAGCGACACTATGAATGCTTTGCAGATATTATTTAATTTAATGGAAAAAAAAAAACCTATGCCTTGACTCCATCGTTATCCCTATTTTATAAATAAGGTTTAAAAGGGAAAAGAGCCTAGCCCAAGGTCATTCATCTCAAAAGAGCTAAAGCCAGGGGCATCTGGTGGCTCAGTCCTTTGAGTATCTGGCTGAGTTTGGGCTCAAGTCATAACCTCATGGCTGTGGGGTTGAGTCCCATGTTGGGCTCTGGCTGAACAGAGAGCCTGCTTGGGATTCCCTCTCCCTTTCCCTCTGCCCCTCTCCCTGCTTGCTTGCTCACTCTCTTAAAAAAAAAAAAAAAAAAAAAGCTGAAGCCAAGGGTCTTCCCCAAGTTGTTGGAATTACACCCTTAACAACTTAACCCTTAATGACTTAACACCCTTAACAACTTAATTGCTTCTAGAATCATGATGTTTCCAATAGATGTCCCCTCTAGAATGGAAGTAAGTGCCATGAGGAACAAGGAATTTATACCTCTTGTTCCCACCATTGACTCTAGTGTTTAGAACAGTACCTGGAACATAGTAGGAACTCAGTTAATAACTGCTCAATTATAAGTGAATGAAACAAAATATCTAAATCAGTAGAGGATATAAAAACATTTAAAAATAGTCACATGTTGATGTTTAAAATATTTAACCAGAAGAAATGTAGGATAGGAAAAACCTGGCTTGAAAACATTTGTTTTTGTTTTTGTTTTAAATCTGTATTCATAGTCCTCTGGAAGCTGAAGAGGAACCTAACCCTGTGCTGTAACAGCTAAAAGATTACTGTAATTTTAGAAAGCCTTAAAATACAGATTTTATAGATATATACTTACATATATACACATATCCATTGTATCACATATCATATTTGTTATTTTGTGCACAATTCTGATCACATCTTAAAAAGGGGACGGTGACAGTCTACAGATTCTCGAAGGAGATGAGTATGTTAGGGAAAATGGCAACTTTCTCAGAAAGAAATGAGGATTTTCGACAAAGAAGACATACGGCGACTATCTTGCGATATTTAAAGTGCTGCCGTGACTCAGAGATAGGCACTTGCTCTTTTTTTTTTCTAGAAAACTTGGGTAGATTTTTCAGCTCAGAGTAAAGAGAAAAAATATATTTAACACGACTGTCCAACATCTTTCAACCATATAGTGGATTTGAAAAACCAAGGTCCATTTTGTTATAAATTGCCAAAATGATAAGAATAATTACCTGTGAAAAAAACTACTAAAAAGATCTCTACATTATGGAGAGGGACCAAGTCGGTTAACAAAAGACTGGCTATACGCTAATTAGAATCAACTGGAAAACTGTGAAACATTGTTAATTTTTAAGGCATCATCCCAACTGAATCGTAATCTCTGGGAGTGGGGACCCGAGAATCTGTATCAAGAATCTGAATTGTGTAATCCCCTCAGATGATCCTCGTCACTCGCCAGGCTTGGGGGGTCACTGAACTAGGTTACTTCAAAGTTCTTTTCTAACTTGCTGATTTAATGATTCTTATAAGATTGCAGAATGATTTCCTTAATAAATAAATGAGAAAGATTTGTAACCTGAAAAATGTACATAGATCGCTCTAAAGTGCCAGCAGACCACCTGATTCCTCCAACAGGTTAAAACTCTCCTTGCAAGCTAGTTAGTGAAAACTTTTTCCATGTATCATAGAAAGGTAAATTTTATCTGGCCTGTTTCCCAATTATTAAAGTTCCAAACCACTGAAATATAAATAAATGAGACTTTACCGTACTTAGAACACCAGTATGATGAAAAATTTGTTTACACCAGGAGGTTTTAGGTCATCCTTCAATCATTCATCCCCGGAACCAAAGTACCTATGCACGCGCGAGCACACATGCATACACTCACGTATGCACGACACATGCACGTGAGCGCGCGCGCACACACACACACACTCACAAATGTGACACATGGTAAATGTTGGGCAATTACTGAGATGGAACCAAGGAGACCTTCAAATTCCATTGCCTTTTTAACCTTATATTTTTCTAGGCAAGAATCTGGGAAGCCAAATCAAAGGCATCTAAATAACGTTATTAATCATGACATACTAAGCTCTTTGTCTCTAATTCCTTGTCTTTTAAACACATTACTTTGAAAAAAAATGACTTTGGTCTAGCTGGTGCTAAGTTGAGGAGTAAAAGGAGTATTTTAAAGTATTAACAAATTTGAAGAGATCATATTCACCTTGGCTAAATCGATTCCCTATGTATCCATTTGAAGGAACTCTAATTATTGCAAAAGGACTACACCTGTAGATTTTTTCCTAATCTAAAATTAAACCTGTAAGGCTCTGCTGGAATCATTTAGGAAAGAATAATTGAAACCCCCTTCAGCAAGTTAATTCAGAATCTCCTAATTTTACTTTTCTGGTTCACAGGGTATCTTTTTCATCATGGTGTTTTCAAATTGAAGCTCACACACATCAAATAAATAGCATGAGAATCAGAGGTTCCAATATCCAATACCCATTCATTATTATCTGTCATTATTGTCAGTGTCACTATTATAATTGCACATGGTAAAAAGAATGGAAGCTTTTCCACGGGAATTATTCACGTGTATTACTTTCTAGGAGTAATTGAATAGTTGACATTGCATTTATATCAAAGTAAAATATGTGATGGTTTTCTCATTTGTTTTATTCTTAAGAAATAAGAAATATAGGGTGGCTGGGTGGCTCAGTGGGTTAACATCTCTGCCTTCGGCTCAGGTCATGATCTCAGGGTCCTGGGATCGAGCCCCGCATCAGGCTCTCTGCTCGGCAAGGAGCCTGCTTCCTCCTCTCTCTCTCTGCCTGCCTCTCTGCCTACTTGTGATCTCTCTCTGTCAAATAAATAAATAAAAATCTTAAAAAAAAAAAAAAGAAATAAGAAATGTAGAGTAATCTCTATTAGTCCCCTTTATTTGGATCCAGAAAAGTTCAGTTTTATGTAATGTCCAAATGTGTATTTTCTTATAATAAGGCTCCAAAGATATCCAATATGATTAAAGTGATAATTTTCTAAGAACATATAAGATAACAACTGGGTAGCGAAGTCCTTTTAATTAGCTTGTATTTATATACATGAACTCAACAAGAATCTCAGTAGAAAAGATTACTTTTCTTTTTTAACTATTTAATCAGGTTTGGTATGTTGAAATGAAGCCCACATTGTATTGCCAATATCTACAGATTAATAATAATTTCCCTTAGAGTTATATAGAAATTTCACTTTATCATTTTATGTAATCCTCATGACAGTCCCTTGAAGAGGCAAGTCAGATACTATCAATCTACTTAAAGATGAGAAAACAGAGGCTCCAAAAAGCCAAGTAATTTATACAAAATTACTCTGCTGAATAGAAAACCGGTCCTAGAAGGGCTCTCCTGGGTGACTCAGTCAGCTGAGCGTCTGACTTCAGCTCAGGTCATGATCGTGGGGGGGGTGGGCAGGGAGGCGGGGGAATGGTGTAGAGGGGGTGTGGGGGGGTTGTAGGGGATTGAGCCCCATGGTGGGCTCCACTCAGCGGGGAGTCAGCTTCTTCCTGACTTCCTCTGCCCCTCCTCCTGCTGGTTCTCTCTCTCAAATAAACAAAATCTTAATTTAAAAAAAAAAAAAGGAAAAGAAAACCCTAGAATCCTGGTCATCTGGATCTTTTTTTTTTTTTTTTTTTTTTTTCCCCATCTGGATCTTAATTAGAAGTTATGGTAAATAAAAATTTTAAAAAATAAACGTGAATTTTAGAAAGATCATAGGCCTGGTAGCATTAATAGGCCAGAGTCTGAGCACTCTTTATGCCGTTTTATTTTATTATGGGAGCCTTCTAATGTCCCTTTAAAATGGAGTTATTTCTGTAGCTTTAAGGCTGTTTTGACAGTCAATGGAGGAAATGGGGAGAAATGCACATGTGTTCTGTGAATCTATGCGTTCTTTCTTTCTTCTGTCTTCTACTACTTCTCACATGCTTTATCCTATTTTTGGTTTCTATGTGGTTCACCTTCACAGAGTAGTTTTAAACTTTATTTAGACTTAAATAATGTTGATACTGAGTTAGAAAATTGAGTGACACAAGCTTTAGAAACAAAATAATCTAAGGGAAATGCCATACTAAGTTGAATGAATGATAATACGAATATAGGAATGCAAGATTTAAAATGTGTTTTCGCTCACTACAAGGCCATACACGATGACCTTAAAACACGGCTCCTTCACAGAAAACACACAACCAATGAGGAAGGGAGGTAGAGTTTCCTTTCCTTCCATGTAACTCTTCATCACATTCCCTGAGGAGGCTGGCTGGTTTAGAGATTTATCTTAGTTTATGCGGAGGCTTTCGCGGCTGCTGCGCTAGCTCGCCCTCCGAATCCTCTCACTGTTGGCAGGGTAAAGGTTGTTTCCATTTGCCAACTGTGTAGTGGCTTAGGTATCGGTAGTCTCCAGCCAGTTCTTAGAGGACAGATGGCAGAGAGTGGCTATTTGGGCAGAGAGAACAAAGAGTCTAGATCCTGTCCTCATCTCCAGAGATGGTCCATCTCTTTTGCTGTTGAAAATCACCCATGTGGATTTGTCCCGGGAAGCTGGCCTTATCAATTAATGAAACAACCTTACCAGCATCATTAAGTCATTCATTCCTCTCCATCTGTCAGTCATGAAACACACTTTAAAGGCAGTACCTTTATTTACATGTCAAAACGGAGATTGAATTTGATTGCTTTGGTACCACTATCACTGCCCTGAGTCCTTTCCTCAACGGTCTAACCATAGGTATTGGCCTGGCCCGTCGGCCACCACCGCAGTCTGGCAGCAGGTAGAGATGTCATGGCAAAACAGCCACACAGTGGCACCTTCCAGTTGAACAGGAGAAGTCTCCACAGGGTACCCAGTAGCAGCGGCCTGAAAAAAAGTACTTGCTCTCATCTTGACTTATCTTAGACTCACCGAGTGGTTGATTATTTGGACTAAAACGACAACAATAAAATAGTCCTCTATTAGTCCTATAACCGTACATTTAGGAAATTACAAAGAACATCAATGACGTATGTTCTCATTTCAAATTAATAGAAAGCTACTTACAACACTGAGTTTCCATTACCCCCTCTTAGCAAACCACCCCAATCACCAAAATCCTCCAAGTATGGAGCTCTCTGCCATTGGATTCCAGTTTTGTTTCACAACCGCCGATCTGTAAGGCATATGAGTACAGTTCCAAAGTACCTTAAAATCTAAGAAGCAAGGCGGCTTTTTGTGCGTGACAAAATTAATATTATAAACTGATATTACATTAGGCATCCTTCTGGAAGTCCAGCTCCCCCTATCCATGATTCTCTGATAGGAGTTTCTCCAGAAGGTATTTTTTTCTACTGAGGCATAGACAATGCATTCATTGGCACCAGAGTTTCATTAAAGGAATTCTCCTGTTCCCTTCCTTCACATGGAAATGTCATTAACTGTATTAAGTTAACTCTCCGAATGTTAGGTTCTTAACCAACAAACAGTGCTTCTCCACAAGGGCATACTTTGCTAAGCGTCCTGGAATCCGAACGACGGGCTGAATATATCCTAACAGATTCAGAGCCCCCACGGTGGGTCTCGATCATATTTAAGAGGGACCTTTTTGTATTTATTGACTGTTTTCCTTCCGTCATGGTCGTTCCGTTTCTTCCACCACCACCTTCAGCCTTTCAGGTAAATGAAAAGTTCAATTATATGTAAAGCGACCGTTAAATCAGCAGGCCCCTTGTGGGGGTCTGGGCCTCCCGTCCCCCGCTCCAATCGCAAGTGTGCTCAATCCATTAGCCTTCCCGAGGATCGCACATCCATCAGGTCGAGTGTGCCGGCCAGGGTGCATCTTACAGCTTTTACTGCATATGAGACGTTGCAGGCCTGTTCTCAGGAGCTGCCAGGCAGACTGGGAATCACGGTCACGGTTAATAGCAGGGAATTGCCAGCTCTTGATGGGTGGGTAGTCACTCCTTTCAGTGGTTGCCCCCTGGGGGAGAAGGTAGAAAAACAGAGGGAGGGAATTAGAGTGACTTTGCACAGTTGAGCAGGTTCATGCCGCTGGATCAGTGGCAAGCATTGGCAGGGCTCCACTCTGGGGAGGCTCAAAACAACCTCACAGTCTCATTTTTACCAATTGGTGCTGCTGTGTCGCCAGTGGTGCCCAGGGATGGGGTGGGGGGTGGGGTTGGTGCTGGGGCAGGAAAGGGAGGGGGCGCTGGGAAGGAGATGAAGGCAGAAGTCTCAGCTAAATTAAACAAACAAAAAGTCTCCCTGATACTGGTTAACCTACCCCAGTTAGCCCTGTGCTAGCTAATTGTACCAAACTGGTATTCGAAGTTCCCTGGGTGATTAAAGAGTTGGCTCACAAACTCTCTGCATAACCTTAATTTTTTCAAGGTTCTTTGAGTGGAGAATGGCTTATAATAATGATTTTGACTAATACGATTTTTGACATGCAACTTTAATGCTTAACCTTAGTACAACTCCAGAGCATTTCATGTGTACTCAGCTGTAAAGAGTGATGATTTAAAGGGATAATATAAGAAAAAGGTCGTTCTAGAATGAACCTCTAACAAATTGCATAAAGGGAGCTTATTATTCCATGAGTATGGGGATATGCTGCTCTCCTGATCATTTTTCTGCTTGGTTCAAAAAAATTGTTGAGACATGAATGGGAGAAGAAACAGGAAAAAATGAAATAGAAATCTGCAAGCAAGGAACATTCTTTTGATGGTTATGATTTCGTCGCCACTAAAAAGGCTCTACAATAATGTGGTTATTCATCTCCTCTTTTGTTTTGGGTGAAGAATTCGCTCTAACAAGAAAATGCTGTTACTGGTCGGAGGCCTGCCTCCCGGGCCGGACCGACTCCCCAGCAACTTGGTTCAGTACTACGATGATGAAAAGAAGACATGGAAAATACTCACAAGTGAGTGGCCTTCTCTCTTTATTTACCCACCTATTTATTTCCGCTTAGAGTTGTCTCAATGAATTTGAAAACATGGCTAATCAAATTAGACATTTTATTGATTTGTTACCCTTCGGAGGTCTGTTTATGTATCACAAGGGATTTGGAGTAAAAGACTAAATTAACATTGCAGAGGTGGCCCATTTGGTAGATGAATGGGCCTAAATGAAACTGGCCTCAAAGCCCTGCGAGAGTTTGTGTCTCTGTGACACAGAGTAGGTGGTCACAGAGATGTTCCAAAAGAAATGCCTCCGTTCTTTTTTTTTTTTGCTTATCGAAAAGTGAAAGGTTGGTTAATAGCCCCAGTAAATTTTCTCACATCATAAGGGGTGTTTCATTCATTGTCTTTGTAACTAACATTCATGTTGCCTTTTAGATATTTTCTGCTCATTCACCTGTAGTCTGTGAGACTGGGTCTTAGAGAAACCCGGCCCTCAATAGAGCGGTAGCAACAGCCGCACAGTGTGGATGGACAGACATCCACGGCCTGTCCCAGCTGCATTCCATTGTGCTTGCGAACTTCCACCCAATAGTCTCTTTCGCCCCTCCTGAAAGGGTGATTGTGTTTTACAGCAAACCTCTTGCCTTGGGCGCTGAGATTTGGAACTTATTGTTACATCGGTTATGATTCCCAATCTGACTCAGTCATGGAATCAAAAATCATCATTTCTTGAGTGCAGCAGGCTGTGTGCTCCGGTCCCCTCGTGGGCACAGTGGCTGCACTGGTCAATAAAACTAAATTTTAACTGTCAAAATTGCCCAGAGCTGTATAGATAAAATAATAAATGAGCAATTTTGATCCATAAATCAAAGCCATACATTTAAAACCGACAAAAGAGAAAGTTAGATTTTCTTATGGCATGTGTCTTTTAAGCGGTTATATGTTTTATCAGATTTTTAAAAAATCATTTCCTTTCCTCTTACTAAAAACCCCTTTAAAATAGTAGGAATAGGACAACAGTTTGCCCATTAGAGCAGAAGAGGCGCAAAGACATGTGAGGTGGTGCTTGAAATAATGCATTTCGGAGCCGGCTTACCCCAGTGAGACCGCCGGTAGCATTTTCCAGGATCTGCGACAAGGAAGCTCCCCAGACACCCATACACTACGGAAGAAGTGGGGGGATAGTAGTGGGAAGCTTAAGGAGAAGGAGGGAAGAAAAATAAGTTACAGATCCTTAAAATGGTTTTCACTCTCTCTTTTGACAAAAGGACCATTCATCGAGATTTGAACATCTGAATGAGTGACCAAGCTGTATTTTTTTTTAACAATTTTATTTATTTGATAGAGATTACAAGTAGTCAGAGAGGCAGGCAGAGAGAGAGGAGGAAGCAGGTTCCCTGCTGAGCAGAAAGCCCGATGTGGGGCTCGATCCCAGGACCCTGAGACCATGACTTGAGCCGAAGGCAGAGGCCTTAACCCACTGAGCCACCCAGGCGCCCCCCAAGCTATATTTTTAAAGTAAAACCAAAGAATCGATTATCTGACACTGATCACTAGAGAAAGCCTACATAGAATAAGACACAGATGCTAGGAGGAGGAGAGAAGAAAAAGGAAAGACAAAGATTCCTGAAGAGAGAGGACAGAGACATAGAAGCAAAAGAAGTGATAGGCATTCACAAACCCATCTGCTTTTCCACATATACCAAGCGAGGCCCAGTTTGCTACTGGTTTGAAGCCCTTCATTAAAGGCAAAAGGATTAATGAAAACACCATGAATAATACCCTAAGAAAAGTCTTAGGTTCATTTGAAAGTTTGTTCGGGGACAGGGTGATCATTTAGTCTCCAAACGGGGACACTTCAGAGCATGACATGGGGACCTATTAATTATACTGGGACAATAGGGATAGATGGGAACATAGGGTCACCCTGCTCAAATTTTTTACCTTAACTTAGAAGGATGTGGTAGGAAGGTATAAACTTGAAACAGTCAGACCTGAGTTCAAACCCATGTCTTTGACCTTGATCCAGACATGTCAGTTTCCCAAGTCATGACTTCTTCATTTTGTCAGCACCATTGGAGTATTTTTCTAAATAAAATTGTGTTTATAAGTCATCTAGCACATAGCGTGAGCTCAACCAACTGCAAGTATCATGGCCATTATTATCACAACACCACCATTCTGAGGACAAGGACTGTGTGGACCTTAACACCCTAGAGGTATCAGTCAACTCAAGCTCTCCATGCAGAGGGGAGACCAATTACAGGGCAACAGATACAGCACTCTGACCCGCGGTCCCAGAGCCAGGAACCTAGTTTCCATAGTTTTCCTATGTTGCGCGTGGTAATCTACAGACTCAGAAGGAGAGATAAATGACGGTCAGTTGACTCCATTCACCAGGTTTGAAATGGAAGAAAATAAAGATATGAATGTATAGAAAAGTTCTTATAATTTGAGCATACTCAAAGATCTCGAACCTCTTTTCTATAGTCAGGCATGCTTACAGCTTTGAAATAAATGTCTACTCCACTTACACTCTTGATTTCCCTGGGACTTGTACTTTAAAAAATAGAGTTTATTACCTGCAGGACTGTGACTACATGGCCCCAAGTGAAGGCATATTTTCCAGGTTTGTTGGAGAGAGATAGATAGTTTATCTGGATGATATCTGCTGTGGTATGTATTTTTTTTTTAAGATTTTATTTATCCATTTGACAGAGATCACCAGTAGGCAGAGAGAGAGGCAGAGAGAGAGGTGGGGGGGAGCAGGCTCCCTGCCGCTGAGCAGAGAGCCGGATGCGGGGCTGGATCCCAGGACCCTGAGATCATGACCTGAGCAGAAGGCAGAGGCTTAACCCTCTGAGCCACCCAGGTGCCCCTGTGGTGTGTATTTTTTAATTAAGGCATTTTATTTGGCTAATAAATAGGACCGGTCATGGACAGATTTCCACGCTATTCGGACCATCTAACAATAAAGGAAGAAATGTTTCTTACTGGAATAGAAAAAAAAAAATCCAAATTCTCCCCAAATCCAGCAAAGCATTAGGGATTGCAGAGCTTCCCACTGTCATTCTTTTGCCCCTGAAGGACCGCTGAACTTCCTGGCGGGGAGAAGTGGATGTTAGTTCATGCTAGCAGACAGGGCCAGGCTCCGGGTCTGCTTATTGATTAAATGGCCATCCCCATACGAACTGACAAATGAACTAACTAGCAAAAACCTAAAACCTGACTCAGCTAGAGCCTCTAACTCTTAGAATCCTTTGCCCACGTGGCTTGAACACACATGTCTCAGCCTGTTTCGTAAACACGCTCCTTCGAGAAAGATGGCATTCCACAGGCAGGAGCACAGAAACCCAGTTATGGGAACCACATGGCTTACAAGGATCGGATAACAAAGAAAAATGCAAAGGAGAGGCAGTCATTACTCTCTTTAGATCTTACCCTGTTATGTGATATTTTAGAATCACAGTTTAAGGGATACACAAATAGTAATAAATTGAATGGAGAAGGGTGAGTAGAAGGGAGAAAGTGGATCTACAGGACATAAAAGAAAATAAAATCCAACCGCCAGCCACTCAGCCGTCTGGTCTACCCAAACAGCAAAGGGAACAATTACTCTCACTGAAAAGACTGTATTGGTAACATGCTGACACATTGCATTTTTATCTGCCTCTTTGGAAAAATCATTTAATATAACATTATATAATTAATGTTGAGAATAGTGACAGAGCACCATGGTCTCTCGCAGAAAAGTATTGGGAAATAACACGTAAAAATGACTGTAAAGTCCTTTTGTCAGTGTAAAATGTTAAGTAGTAACAGTAAAATTGGCATTGTTTTTTCTCTCGACTGTTAATAATAGAAGGGAAGTTGGGATGCACTTTCGTTCATTTTTATTTTACAGTACTGCTTCCCCTGCATTTCTCACTCCTGCACGCAGTCTCCCGTTTCATTCTTAACTTATTAGAAAGCAGTACAGGAGACATGAATACTAAAATGGCCAGTGTAAAAAACATGTCTCCTGCACTTTGCAGGCCCTAAATCCTTGGTGCAGAGATCAAACGAAACAATTCCTGTGACTGCGTTAGACATTTTTATAACACATCAAAGTTTTCATGAAGTCCACGTGTCGAAGTCCTTCATGTTCCCCAACTCCCCCCACCCCCACCCCACCACCAAGAGACAGCACTGAGGAGCCATCTGCTTTCCTCATGCTCATCACTGGCCGAGTCCTTCACTGGTGGGGAGAGGCGTTTCCTGGGCACGGACTTCCTTCCCCCTGCATTTCAGATGAGACATTCTGCTTGTTAGCAGCTTGTTACTACTTTCCGTGAGTGATGAGGGCGTAAAGGACTTCAAAACAAAGATCTGACCTTCCATGTGCCCATGACAACCTCCCTTGAATAATGTCAGGGTGAAAATTAGAAGAACTAACTTAGAAAGGCATCTTCCTTCTTCTGGCCACCTTCATTCCCTTTGCCAGAGGTGGGGGAAATGCCTTCCTATCCCCTCTTCCTTTCAGTTGATTTGTGGCTCTGTTCTCTTCCTGTTAGTGCAGTTGGGGGCCATGTATTTTTCAGTGGCAGGACAGAAGGGAAATCACTGTGTGGAGATGTCCTGGGCTGACTTCTCTGATCCCTGGAGGACATTGAATTTGTTCCCATCAACACAGGAGGGTTCCAGGGTCTGGGTGTCAGTGACTTCTTTTAGGAGCGTCACAAAGATCAGAGGCTGGTGGACTCTTCTTCTTCTTCTTCTTCTTCTTTTTTTTTTTTTTAAGAGTGGGGAGTGGTTGAGGGCAAGATAGATTGAGAATCCCAAGCAGGCTCCAACCCCAGTGTATAGCCCTGCCAAGGGGCTTGATCTCACATCCCCTAGATCATTACCTGAGCTGGGATTAAGAATCAGCTGCTCAAACCAGGTGCCCCTTCATTCTTTTTTTAAAATATACTTTCCATAAACGCCTGGGTGGCTCAGTCGGTTTAAGCATCTGCCTTTGGTTATGGTCGTGATCCCGGGGTCCTGGGATCGAGTCCCTCATCAAGCTCCCTGCTCAGTGGGGAGCCTGCTTCTCTTTCTGTCTGCTGCTCCCCCTGCTTCTGCATGTGCACTCTCTCGCTCTCTCTCGCTCTCTGACAAATAAATAAAATCTTTTAAAAAAATAAAATAAAATATACTTTCCTTAAATGTTAAAGGAATAGTACCAAGAAAGCAAATCCTATAGAAGACAGTTACACTCAGTTCCGAAAGATAAACACAGGTTTGATCATACCTGATACCTAATAAGTGCTGATTATTCAGGAATTAATAAGCCTGCACACTGATCCTTTCACCTAAACTTCTTTCCTTGGCCCCTTTGTTTCTTGACTTCAGTTTATTTCTTTGAGGATATATGTTGGAGGGAAAGTCAAGTTAGTCAAAAGCTAATAATTATTTCGTTTGATTATTTATTTAGAAAGAAATAAAAAGTAAATCAATTGAGGGTTTTATAGCTATGGGTTTCCTTTATTTATATTATCTTTAGACCTAAACCCCACAAATTAATTTTATTTAATTTAATTTCTAGACAGGCAGGGGTGCAGATTCCATACATAGTGCATTTCTCATTGCAGGAGAACCTCAGAAAACAATTAGGTGCTTCCAGAATGACTCTGAAACTGCCTGGGAAGAATTTAGACTTATTTACAAACTTCATTCCTTCATGTAACAAGCAATTACTGAATACCCACCCTGTGCTGGGTGTGGGAGGGTAGAATGCAGATAAGATCATTTCCCCTCTGAGGAACCTAAGGAAGCAATTACAATATGGAGAGTTAAGGAATAGAGCTCAGGGTGCTTGGCTGGGGGAGGGGGCAGATAAAAAAAGACCCCAAATATGAAAGGTTAGGGAAAGTTTCCTTAAAGTGACCTTCTGTAAAGTTGAAAAAGTGGGTAGGAAGTATCAAGGCAAAGAAGCAGATAAAAAAGTATTTTAGTAAGAGGGTCTAGTACTGGGAATGCCAAAAGGCAGGACAGAGTTGGTGCCTTCTAGAAACTGAAATGAATTTGTATATCTAGAGGAGAGTCTGAGGCTGGGAAAGTAGGTGGTGTGGCTGGAGGAGTCAGCAAGAACCATATTATATGGGACTATTTCACAGAATTGTTAAGATCAGTTGAAGAAGTAAGAGCTGAGTAGGGCGCCGGGGTGGCTCAGTCGGTTAAATATATGACTCTTAATTTTGAATCAGGTCATGTTCTCAGGGTCATGATCTCAGGACTGGGAGATCAAGTCCCACATCAAGCCCCACATTGATTGGGCTCTGCTGAGTGTGGAGCCTGCTTGAGATTTTCTTTCTCCCTCTCCCTCTGCCCCTCCCCTCTCCAAAAAAAAAAAAAAAGAAGGAAAGAAAGAAAGAATGAACTGAGAGGTGTTAGTGAAAACATAGTGATCTAAAAACTTTATACAATAGCATGACCGTTGTCCTTTCTTAGCCTGGAACTTTTTATTTTAGTTCATGGAGTGATTGTTTCCATAACTTTGGACAAAGAAGAAGGAGAGAGAATTGTGTTTGGACTTTTTAAATATGTTAGCATCTAATTTTACCTTCAATGAGCTCAATTCTTATTTGAGATACATGGCTGCACATTGCTATGTATCTTGAATTATTTGCTACTGTGTATTCATGCACCAGTGCATTAGTGGATTTTTCATAGATTTTTAAAAAAAATGTGTGTGGTGGTCACTTCCAAAATACTGTATTTCAAGGAAGTTGGGTGCCTGGAAAAACTAGTTGGCTTCCTTTCTGGTTTATACCTCCCTTGAATATAGAAGTTGCTTTTTCTCCAGAAAACAGCATGTGTACAAATAATTCTGAGGCTTTTGTTAGACATACAAACTGTGGTACTTGCTACTGAGTCTAGTACACAGGGGGAATGAGTCATATTTGCTACTTAAATGTGCTCTGTGTCATTCCTAGGCAAATGCAGACTAAGTCTGGCCAAGCCAATGAATGTGAAAACTAAGAGATTAGATGATTTCTTTGCCCAGCCCTCTCATTTTACACTTTAATTTCATTTATTCAATAAATGTAATTTATATCTTCTGGGTAGCAGCCATTGTTCTCAATACAGAGAAAACAAGGCCGACTCAAAGCAAATATTATCATGCCTTCACCAATGTTTGAGCTGGGGGGATACCAACAATTAATAATCCCAGATAGCAATATATATATAATAACAAAATGTGATAGTTATATGAAGGAAGAGAAGAAAGGTGTAAAAGGTATGTATGTAAGATCTCATAATAGAGAGACCCGATCTAGTTTAGCCTTCTTGGAAGATGCCATCCAAGAGGTATTTGAGCTGAAAACTGAAGGATGAGACAGTTATTAAATATGTGAAAAGAAGATCGTTTCAGTTAGTTAATAATGAGTACAAAAGACCCTGTGGAAAGAAGATGTGTGGCTGAAATCAAAGAGCTGGGATTCTGAAGAAAGAGAGGACACGGGATGGAAGACATTCGCAGAAACCGGACCATGTAGGCTCTTCTATGGCAGATTCACAAATTTGGCTTTTAGTTTAAGTGACTGAAAGAAGGTGTCATACCAAGAATCACACGATGACTTAGTGGTGAGATGAGGAATAGAACACTCGTCTCTGTATTTCCATCAAGCAGTGCTGCCTCATGGACCACACCAATCTGTCTCACCAGCAAGTGCCATTAGTCAAGAATCCAAGCAGATGGATGGGTTGTAATCTGTGCTGACCCATTTCACTCATGAAAATCTAAATGGATCCAATATACTTGTCATAGTACCACATTCAGAGAATAAAACTAGAATAGGTTAATTGAATGAATATCCTAATCCTAGAGATTAGGAATATTATCTTGGTTTATGGACTAAAGTGCAAGTTATGATATGTAAGTGATAAAATTTGCACTTAATATTATTGACTAGCCATAACTTAATGCAAATTTCTTGACATTTTTAACTGTCTTTGATGCAGTGTCAAAAATGGAACAACAAAACCCACCCCCCCCACACACACACACACAGCCTCATCTTTCAGGATGGAGAGATCTAAATTGAAATTCACCCCCAGGCACTTGCTGACTGAGCACTAGGTATGCTTGTTTCACTCTGAGCCTTCTCACCTGCAAAGCAAATATAATTCTACCCACCTCTTAGAGTTATTGTGAGAATTAAATCAAATAATACCCATAAGGTTGTGTAGGCTCAGTATCGGGAAGATTGTTGTTCCTTAAAAAAAATTTCATTCTACATTAGTCTATTTTGCATATAACCAGAGGAAAGCAAACGATTAAATCTTGCCTTCTGCTCTTATCACCAGGAGTTTGGGAAAGAAGACACACCTTTGATTCAGAATGAAATTTCTACCTATTTCTAGCATGAAGCCATGTGCATCAGTCAGGTTGGGCTAGATTATGCTGTGGTAAGAAGCAACTCCAAAATCTCAGGGTCTTAAGCCAAAAAAAAAAAAA
>PISX010032085.1:0-16615 GCA_004024625.1 Mellivora capensis
GATGTGGGGCTTGAACCCAGGACCCTGAGATCATGAGCTAAGCGGAAGTCAGCAGCTTAATAGCAGAGCCACCCAGGCGCTCCAAAGTGGATGCTTTAAAACCAAGTTTCTTAAAAATCTCAAAACCCCAACTTCCTTCTGAGAAGCATTTGCTAAAAAACATGATGATCACAGACATCCGTAAAGGAACCATGAACAACTATAATATGTCTCCAGCTTTCTTCAAGGCATGCATGCCCCTATCAGAAACCAAAAGGAAGACAAATCTAATCTGATGCTAAATACTTACATCTTCAGTCCAGTCGTCTGTTGTCCACTCTTCCACAGAATTCTTCCAGGTTCCTGTTGACAATAATCAACAGTTTATATCACAAAGCCAAATACTATCTTACTCCAAATAATTCTTGGTTGTATACTGCACAAGATGTGTCATGTATCTAATTAATTTAGTTTACAATCCAAGAAATATGAAGCTCCAGATCTATTCTCAATAAAATGTAATGTTGTCAAATACCAACTTAGTTAGCTACTACTATGCACATAAACTCAAAGCAATTTCTCAAACTTATTTTGCGTCAGTGTAGATCATATTCAAGCAATTCTGCCATGAGCAGGAAAGTATGAACACAACACAAATACAATGAGATCCTTATGATATATAAAATTTACAACAGAACAAAATTATGAAGCTGGTCTGCCTTGGACCCTAATTTCATGTAGATTACTGAATTCATAGACACCTCCTTTTTGTAAGATATTTGTTCCACTCTATGATTTCCTAAAAGTTAGTCCTGCTGACATAAGTATAGTGCTGTAACTCCTGACTGGGTACAGAGGATCTGCTCAAACAACTGTTACAGAACAAACAGCTATCAAATTATTAAGCGTTTTAAAAAGAAAGCATTTGTGGGGGCGCCTGGGTGGCTCAGTCGCTTAAGCGTCTGCCTTCAGCTCAGGTCATGATCCCAAATGGAGTTCTGGGATCGAGCCCCAAGTCAGGCTCCCTCTTCAGCGAGAGTCTGCTTCTCCCTACCTCTCTGTCCCTTCCTCTGTTCCTCCTCTCTCTCTCTCTCTCGCTCACTCTCAAATTAATAAAATCCCTTTTATATATATTTTTTAAAAGATTAAAAAAAAAAAGCATTTGTGCCCAGAAATACTGACTTTAGTATTCAGAGATCCTACATAAGTACAGGTCCATTACTTTTAACTACACATGCAAATACACACCGAGAAAAAAATTTTTTTAAGATTTTATTTATTTGTCAGAGAGAGAGAGAGAGAGAGAGAGAAAGAGCAAGCGCACAAGCAGGCAGAGGCAGAGAGAAAAGCAGTCTCCCGTCTGACCAAGGAGACTGATGTGGGACTTGATTCCAGGACCCTGAGATCATGACCTGAGCCCAAGGCAGCAGCTTAACCAACTGAGCCACCCAGGCGTCCCGAGAAAATGGTTTTTAAAAGAAAATATACTAAGATATCAACTATAACTACAACCAGGAAGACTGTGGATGTTTTCATTCCTTCCAACCAGAAGAAATGAGCTGAGCATCTAACCTATAATGAGGTCTGCGTATGGAGAGAACAAAGGAAGAGAAGAAAGGCAACACTCTTGAGAAAAAAAGGCAGGTAACCAGAGCTAATCTCCTTGGAATCAAGTCAATAACCTAATAACCAACTGCCTCATAAATAGACGGTTATTACCTATGAAAAGAGTCCTTCTCATTGGAATGCTTTTTTTTTTAAGATTTTATTTATTTGACAGACAGAGATCACAAGTAGTAAGAGAGGCAGGCAGAGAGAGAGGAGGAAGCAGGTTCCCTGCTGAGCAGAGAGCCCGATGCGGGGCTCGATCCCAGGACCCTGAGATCATAACCTGAGCCGGGAGGCAGAGGCTTTAACCGAGCCACCCAGGCGCCCCTCATTGGAATGCTTCTGACTGGATGTCCCTAGTTTAGGACTGGTTATGGCAAACATAGAATTGATGAATGTATGCAGTATGGCTCCCTATAAAATATCACCTAAGATATGTTACTACATGGAAGATTTTTCAAACCGGAAAATATTCACTGTTGTAAGAAACCTACACACATCACTGACAGACTTCACCTATTATTGTGGATCATGGGGCATATATATTATAGGAAGGAAGAATGAATAAAGGTACTCATTGTTCTTCTGTGCCTCTCAATTGCATGTATCCTTGAAATATCTGTAAAGATTCAGAAAGAAGATCTAACTGACAATCTGATTCTTTGTACTGGTTCATTCATCATACCTTTTCATGACTTCCATAACTTCTCCATAAATATCATGAAACAAATATGAATTTACATGGTCTAAAAACATCTTGCTGCATATTAAAACTAGAAAAAAGTTATAGGGTTTTTTTAAGATTATTTATTTATTTATTTGATAGAGAGAGAGATCGAGATCACAAGTAGGAATAGAAGCAGGTAGAGAGAGAGGAGGAAGCAGGCTCCCTGCTGAGCAGAGATCCCAATGTGGGGCTTGATCCCAGGAACCTGGGACCATGACCCGAGCCAAAGGCAGAGGCCTAACCCACTGAGCCACTCAGGTGCCCCAAAAGTTATAGTTTCAGTGAAAAAACAAAAGGTGCAATTAGTCCCAGTCAGAAATCAGTACTGAAAACTTGTTCTCTAAGACCTCTGCACGGGCTTCGTAGAGATCTCCCTGTACACAAAGCTAAATAAATCTTTTTTTCTTTTTTTTAAAATTTATTTATTTGCCAGAGAGAGAGGGAGAGAGAGAGCGAGCACAGGCAGACAGAGTGGCAGACAGAGGGAGAAGCAGGCTCCCTGCCAAGCAAGGAGCCCGATGTGGGACTCGATCCCAGGACGCTGGGATCATGACCTGAGCCGAAGAAGGCAGCCGCTTAACCAGCTGAGCCACCCAGGCGTCCCAAAGCTAAATAAATCTAAGGCAAGCCATCTACCTACTCTCCATTCTGATATTCCTTCTACAATGTGCCTTTCTTCTAGGTACTAATAATACATAATCTCCAATCTTTGAATACATCAAGACTTCTATAAGTAAATGTATAGTTTTAAAAGGACACAATTATAAGGATGGCCAGTACAAAGTGTTCTTGGTGCCACCTTCATCCAAACTACTATATGATCATGCTGTCAAATTCATCATAGGAGACAGTATTCTAAAGATTAATAAATTTTATGAAAAGCTGAGGCTTGGGGCGCCTGGGTGGCTCAGTCGGTTAAGCGGCTGCTTTTGGCTCAGGTCATGATCCCAGGGTCCTGGGATCAAGCCCCGCATCGGGCTCTCTGTTCAGTGGAGAGCCTACTTCTCCCTCTCCCTCTGCCTGCCGCTTTGCCTACTTACTTGTGCTCTCTTTGTCAAATAAATAAATAAAATCTTTAAAAAAAAAAAAAAAAAAGAAAAGAAAAAAGAAAAGCTGAGGCTCAACCTGAGCAGTTTTAGGAACATCCTAAGCAAGAAACAGAAAACAGGGGCACCTAGCTATCTCCATCAGTAGATCATGGGACTCTTGATCTTGGGATTGTAAATTCAAGCCCCACCCTGGGTATAGTAGAGATTACTTAAAAATAAAATCTTAGGGGCACCTGGGTGGTTCATTTGGTTAACTGGCTGCCTTCAACTCAGGTCATGGTCCCAGAGTCCTGGGATCGAGCCCTCTATCAGGCTCCTTGCTCATTAGGGAGCCTGCTTCTCCCCTGCCTCCCATTCCTTGTGATTGCTCTCTCTCTCTTTCTCTCACTCACTCTGTCAAATAAAACAATAAAATCTTAAAAATAAATAAAAATAAAATCTTTGGGGGAAAAAATCTTGAAAGTTGGAAAATAGCTAGAAAGATATATAAAGAAGGGATACTCCAAAGGAGAAAAATAACGATGAAGAATTTAAAAGCCCTCTACAGGGGCGCCTGGGTGGCACAGTGGGTTAAAGCCTCTGCCTTTGGCTCAGGTCATGATCCCAGGGTTCTGGGATCGAGCCCCGCGTTGGGCTCTCTGCTCAGCAAAGAGTCTGCTTTCCTTCCTCTCTGTCTGCCTGCCTCTCTGCCTAGTTGTAATCTCTGTCTGACAAATAAATAAAATCTTTAAAAAAAAATAAAAATAAAAAATTTAAAAGCCCTCTACATAAAATATTAAAGTATCCTAAAGTTTACAACATATTTTTTCTTTTTTTTTTTAAGATTTTATTTATTTATCTGACAGAGAGAGATCAGACAGAAGTAGACAGAGAGGCAGGCAGAGAGACAGGGGGAAGCAGGCTCCCTGCTGAGCAGAGACCCCGATTCGGGGCTCAATCCCAGGACCCTGGGATCATGACCCAAGCTGAAACCAGAGGCCTCAACCCACTGAGCCACCAGGCGCCCCTACAACGTATTTTTTTCAAAAAATTTTCAAGTTGTGGTAAAATACTCATAAAATTTACTATTGTGATCATTTTTAAATGTACTCAGTAGTATTAAGTTAAAGCACACTTTCATATACATGATGTAGAGACTGGCCTAATACTTAAGAGATAGGGGTATTTTGAAAACAATTAAAACACAAATTTAGACACAGAGAATACAGTCAGAACCTGAGTATATTTAATAAATGGCAGAAGACCATGTATGCAGTCAGAAGCAGAAGCACAACATGGTAAAGTGCTTAGGTCAGGCAACACAGGGCATAGCCCCTTAACAGAATCAGGGCCAAATGCTGCAGTACCCACTCTAAATACGGAGTATAAAAATTATGAGGGGCGCCTGGGTGGTTCAGTGGGTTAAGCCTCTGCCTTCGGCTCAGGTCATGATCTCAGGGTCCTGGGATCGAGCCCCGCATCGGGCTCTCTGCTCAGCAAGGAGCCTGCTTCCTCCTCTCTCTCTGCCTGCCTCTCTGCCTACTTGTGATCTCTGTCTGTCAAATAAATAAATAAAATCTTTAAAAAAATTATGAGACATTACATATAGATGAATTTAAGTTCTAGCCCTAATCCTACTGTAAAATATTGGAATTTTACACTAAGACTTTGGTCCCCATTACAGACCTATAAACCTATACCTCAAACTACAGGAAAACATCAGGAACATTAACTTATTTTCAGCTTATAACAATAAATTTGAGGTGTATGCATTAGGTTCAACTCAACATGATGTTAACCCTCTATCAAAAGCACATATAAGGAAGCGACATAGGAAAAAGGAAAACAATGAGTCAAAAACCTATGGTGTCCTGATGGCCAATCTGTAAAACATTTCTATATTCAAAAGTTGATATTTAATCAAGTAGTTGTAAAAATACAGTTTTTACAATTATTCACCTGATGAAATTTTCTTAGCTAGCCTTGATTAAAATGGAAGATACTATAAGCATTTTAGAAGATTTTTTTTAAAGTAAGCTCTGTGCCCAACATGTGGCTTAAATCCGACCACAAAATCAAAAGTCACAGGCCCTATGGACTGAGCCAGTTAGGCACCCCCATTTCAGAAGATTCATAACTCAGGGAAATGTTTTAATGTAAACAACCATACCTTTGAGTCCATAAGAATTTTTGTTTGGCAGATCCTGAGCTACATTATGAACATCTGATGCCAGTTCCGCAAATGTACAAGGGAAGGTCTTAACATATTAATAAAGGTATTCATCAAAAGAGAAACTGGTCAGCAACTTAGAGAAAGTCAAGCATCAAAGCTAAGTCCATACTGTGCATCAAAGAAGAAAACTTCCTGCAATCCATGAAGTTACAGGCCCTATGACTCAAGTATAAATCCTATTAGCCAGATAGCCTTTGAATATTCAATTGCATCAACTACCCTTGTTCATCAAACTCCTTTCCCACTTGTCAAGAGCATTCCAATGTTTAGCAAGTTATACTCATTATGTTTACATTTAATAAACTAGCATTCTGACTACCCTTCAGTCTATTTTGTTTAATGGAGGTCTGCTCTAAGGAATGGATCTATTATCCTGCCAAAAGTCAGGTTTCTGAGCCTTTATAATTATGGCTGAGGGCCAGACTTAGAACTCTCTTGTTTTCAACAAGACAATACTACTCTATGATGCCCCTAGAGAAAGAGCCAGGCTCTATCAACAGAATCCTTTAACTGTATTCTGCATTAAACGCATTTGCTTATTTTTTAGCAAGGAATCAGCTAACCTAAATGAGAATGAGGGGAAGGGAGGGGAAGAGATAGAGACAAGACAAAAGGGAAAAGAACCCAAAGCAGAATGAGAAAAAAGAAAAGTTAACAGTTAATCAACTAATTCAACATTGTTTTAACACCTGACTTCAAAATCAGTAAAGGTTATGAATAAAGCTACTTTACATTCTGTGTAGGTTTTTGTAAGGCTATGTTTTCATTCCTCTTCAATAAAAAACAAGGGTTGGGACTATAATACTATTGTGAATGTATGCTTTCATACCAGGAATGTATGAGTTCCAGTTATTCTGCCACCTTCACTAACACCTGGTAGCATCAGTTTCCTTCTATAGCCATTTATTTTTTTAAAGACTATTTATTTGACAGAGAGGGAGAGAAAGAGAATACAAGCAGGCAGAGGAAGAGGGAGAAGCAGGCTCCCCAAACAGCAGGAGGCCCAATCCCATGGCTCCATCCCAGGACCCTGGAATCATTACCTGAGCTGAAAGTAGCCACTTAACCTAATGAGCCACCCAGGTGCCCCTAGAATTTTTTTTTTAAAGTAACCTCTACACCAAACATAAGGCATGAACCTCTAACTCCAAGATCGAGTCGCATGTTCTATTGCTTGAGCCAGTCAAGTGCAACTCTAAAGCCATTTTTATTAATGAAAAGTGGGCACCTACTCTGTTTTAATTTGATTTCTCCTACAACCAATGATAATGAGCACATTTTTATCTTCCTCTTTGAAGTATCTGTTCAAACTTTTTGCTCATTTTTTAAATAACTTTTTATTTTAAAATAACTACAGATTCACTAGAAGTTATCCATCAGCCTAATGATTACATGCTCCATAATTAATAGAACAACAATAAAAAAAAAAATACTGGCACAGGGGCGCCTGGATGGCTCAGGTCATGATCCCAGGGTCCTAGGATAGAGCCCCATGTCAGGATCCTTGCTCAGCAGGGAATCTGTTTCTCCCTCTGCCTACTGTTCCACCTGCTTGTACTCTCTCTGTCAAATAAATTAAAACAAAACAAAACAAACACTGGCATAGATACAAAGTGTGTGTATGATTCTAGGTCTTTTTATTTTGGTAAAATACACTTAAGGGGCGCCTGGGTGGCTCAGTGGGTTAAAGCCTCTGCCTTTGGCTCAGGTCATGATCTCAGGGTCCTGGGATCGAGCCCCACATCGGGCTCTCTGCTTTGCGGAGAGCCTGCCCCCCCCCCGCCCCCCCGCCTCACTCGCCTCCCTGCCTACTTGTGATATCTGTCAAATAAATAAATAAAAATCTTTAAAAAAAAAAAGAAAAAGCCTCTGCCTTTGGCTCAGGTCATGATTCCAGGGTTCTGGGATTGAGGCCCACATCAGGCTCTCTGCTCCACGGGGAGCCTACTTCCTCTTCTCTCTCTCTCTCTGCCTGCCTCTCTGCCTACTTGTGATCTCTGTCAAATAAATAAAGAAAAATCTAAAAAAAACCCACAAAAACAAAAAAAAAACCCTTAAAATACACATCCCCACCCCCCCAAAAAACCTTACCACATTAACCCTTCTTAGTAGAACTAATTACCATTAAGTATATTCACAATGTTATACAAACCAACACCACTATCCATTTCCACAACTTCTTCATTTTTTGTTCATTTTTAATTGCTCATTTATTTTATCGGGCTGCTTGTTTTCTTATGAGTTTTAAGAATTCTTTATATATTCTGTGTACAAATTCCTTTTCAAATGGGGGTTTGGGGGTACCTGGCTGGCTTAGTTGGTAAAGCATGTGACTCTTGATCTTTGTGTTGCAGGTTCAGACCCCATGTTGGGTGGAAAGTTACTTAAAAATAAAATATAGGGGTGCCTGGGTGGCTCAGTGGGTTGAATCCTCTGCCTTCAGCTCAGGTCATGATCTCAGGGTCCTGGGATCGAGCCCCGCGTCGGGCTCTCTGCTCAGCAGGGAGCCTGCTTTTCTTCCTCTCTCTCTTTGCCTGCCTCTCTGCCTACTTGTGATCTGTCAAATAAATAAAATCTTAAAAATATATATATATAAAATGGAGTTTTATAAATATTTCCTCCTAAACTATGCCTTGTCCTTTCATCTTATTTTCTTCTCAAGAACCAAGTTTTTCTTTCATAACTTATGCTTGTGTCCTATGTAAGAAATCTTGCCTAACCCAAGGTAACCTGAGATTTGCCCCTGTATTTTCTTCAGAAGTTGTCCTGTCAGGTTTCTCATTTAGAACTATTACCTACTTGATGTTATTTTTTTGTGTGTAGGACATATAATACATACAACTGAACTGCCTTGAAACTATTGTCCTAAATCAATTAATTAGCCATATGTCTGTGGGTTTATTCTAGATATACTATTACATATTTGATCAGCCTCAATGTTTTGCCAAATCCACAGATCATTTTAGCTTTGGATTAACATTTTAAGGGGCACCTCGGTGGCTCTATAGGTTGAGCTTCTTGGTTTCCGCTCAGGTCATCCTTTGTTTCCTTGGTTTCCTTGGTCATCCTTGGTTTCCGCTCAGGTCATCATTTCAGGGTCGTAAGAGAGAGCCCATGTTGGGTTCCATGCTGCATGAGGAGCCTACTTAAGATTCTATCTCCCCACCCCGACCCCAAAAAAAGATAATCTCTCTCCCTCTGCTCCTCTCCCCCCATCAAATAAATAAATAAACTTTTGAAATCAAGGAGTATGATCTAAGCTTTGCTGTTCTTTTTCAAAATTCTTTGGGCTATGCCAGTTCCTATATTTTTCTGTAAAAACCTTATTTTTTAAAAACATTTTATTTATTTGCCAGAGAAAGAGAAAGAATAGAGCGTGTGTGCAAGAACATAAGCAGGGGGGAGCAGCAGACAGAGGGAGAAGCAGGCTCCACACTAATCAAGGAATCTGATGCAGGACTCCATGCCAGAATCCTGGGATCATGATCTGAGCTAAAGGCAAAGGCTTAACCAACTGAGCCACTCAGGCGTCTCTTCTACAAAAACTTTAAAATCAATTGTCCATTTACACTACAAAAATCTGCGAGGATTCTTTTTTTAAAGACTTTATTTATTTGAGAGAGAGAGCACAAGCGGGAAAGGGGCAGAGAGAAACAGACTCCACACTGGGCAGAGAGCCTAATGTGGGGCTTAATCCCAGGACTCTGGGATTATGACCTGAGCCTAAGGCAGATGCCCAACAGACTGAGCCACCCAGGCACCCCTGCTAAGATTTTTATTAAATTCATACTGCACCCAAACGCCACTTTGGTGGTTAAAAAAAAGTTAAAAATAACTTTTTAATGATATATTGAGTGATCCAGTTCGTAAATATTGAGTATCTCTCTCCTTTCTTAGGTCTGATATTTCTCATCAAGATGCATAATTTTCAACATACAAATATTACACACACTTTGATTTAATATAAGTATTTCATGGTTTTGTAATACTATAAATGGTATTTTTCCTTTTTAATTCTCATTTCCAATTGTTAATTGCTAGCACAGAAACACAGTCTTGATTTTAGGAGTGGTCACACAAGTATATGCATTTCTTCAACTTTACCTACTTGGACACTTTAAAAAGGAGAAATATTATTGCCTATGAAATATATCTCAACAAACCTGACATTTAAAAAAACTAGCAAGAAAAATTTACACAAGGTGCACTATCACGAATTAATATGACCAGAGTCAGTAAAAACCAAATTTCACAACAGTGAAAGTTGAAATATATAAAAATGGTATATCCTTCATTTCTTCTTGAAACTTTTGATTATGTATCTTAAACATAAGATTTTACATTTTCATAACTATGTCTTATCATCCTGTTTATCATTAGACTTCTTCCTAAGCATTTGATGTTTTATGAGGCTCATTATTTTTTCCATTTTCTCTTTGTTGATGGTTTGTAGAGATATATCTACTGAACTTCTACCTAGTACCTTTTAAAACGTCCTTATTTGGGGGTGCCTGGGTGGCTCAGTCGTTTAGCATCTGCCTTCAGCTCAGGTCATGATCTCAGGGTCCTGGGATCAAGCCCCGAATTGGGTTCCCTGCTCAGTGGGAGGCCTGCTTCTCCCTCTCCCACTCCCCCTGCTTGTGTTCCCTCTCTCACTGTGTCTGTTAAATAAATAAATAAATAAAATCTTTTTTTAAAAATTCCCTTATTTTAATATTTAACTAGATTTTTATATCACTGCCAGGAATGACAGGTTTTTCCTCTCTTTCCAACCCTTCTGACTTTTTTCATTCCTTACTGCAATGATTACAACCTCTAGTACACTGGCATATGGAAACATTAAGAACAGGGGCACCTGGGTGGTTCAGCCATCATGATCCCAAGGTCCTGGATCAAGCCCCACATCAGGCTCCCTGCTTAGAGGGAAGCCTGCTTCTCCCTCTCCCACTCCCCCTGCCTGTGTTCCTGCTCTTGCTATCTCTCTCTGTCAAATAAATAAAACCTTTAAAAAAGAAAAAAAAAAAAAAGGAACAGTAGAGAAAAAATATTCAACACATCACCATTAACCATAACACTTGCTGTAAGTTTTGTAGATATCCCCTACCTGATTAAGGAAATTTCCTTGCATTCCAGATTTGCCAGTTTTTAAAAAATCAGAAAAAAGATGTCGGGTTTTATCAAATGCTTTTCCTTATTGAAATAAGAATGCTGGGGGCACCTGGGTGGCTCAGTGGGTTAAGCCTCTGCCTTCGGCTCAGGTCACGGTCTCAGGGTCCTGGGATCGAGCCCCGCATAGGGCTCTCTGCTCGGCGGGGAGCCTGCTTCCTCCCTCTCACTCTGCCTGCCTCTCTGCCTATTTGTGATCTCTCCCTGTCAAATAAATAAATAAAATATTTAAAAAAAAAAAAAAAGAATGTTTAGCTTTACTCAGTTGAAGCATGAATAACATAAGGCACCTTGGTAGCTCAGTGGGTTAAGCCTCTGCCTTCAGCTCAGGTCATGATCTCAGGGTCCTGGGATCCAGTCCCGCATCAGGCTCTCTGCTCAGTGAGGAGCCTGCTTCCCCCTCTCTCTGCCTGCCTCTCTGCCTACTTGGGACCTCTCTCTCTCTGTCAAATAAATAAAATCTTAAAAAAAAAAGACTGTAAAAAAAAAAAAGTATGAATAATACTTATTTTTGTTTTTGAGATATAATTCATACATCATAAAATCCACTCATTCAAGGTACACAATTGAGGAGCGTTTAGTATATTCACAGGGTGCACAAAAATCATGACTATCTATTCCAAAATATTTTCATCACTCCCAAGAAGAAATCTTGAACCCGTTAGTAGTCACTCCCCATTTTTCCCCAAACATTCCCAACCCTATGCAACCAAGAGTCTACTTCTATTTATCTGCCCGCTCTGCATATTTCATACAAAAGAAATCACACAATATAAAGTATGTGGTCCTTTACGCCTGGCTTCTTCACTCAGCGTGTCTTTAAGATTCATCCACGTTGCAGCATATATCAGCACTTCATTCCTTCTAATAGTAGAACGAACATTCCATTGTATGGATAATATACCACATTTTACTCATCCATTCACCCACTGAAGGACATTTGTTTCGACATTTTTGACTGCTATAAATTATGCTTCTATGAACATCTGTACACAAGGTTTTTACATAAAGCTAGGTCTTCCATTCCCTTGAGTGTAAATCTAGGAGGTGACTGGTTTTTTAATGTTAAACTTGACTACCAAAAATACATTTAACATGCCATGAGGTTATTATCCTTTTTCATCTTGCTGAATGGTTTTCCAGTATTTTGGCTTAAAATTTTTACATCTGTATTGAAGAGAGAGATTAAACTGCAATTTCAAATGTTAGCACAAGATTTATTGACATGAAGTATCTTACAATCTTTTAATATCTGATACTAATTACAATTACTATTGTAATTATAGTAAAATACAGATTATATAGAATACATGGGGGCGCCTGGGTGGCTCACTGGGTTAAAGCCTCTGCCTTTGGCTCAGGTCATGATCTCAGGGTCCTGGGATCGAGCCCCACATAGGGCTCTCTGCCCAGCAGGGAGCCTGCTTCCTTTCTTCTCTCTCTGCCTGCCTCTCTGCCTACTTGTGATCTCTGTCAAATAAATAAATAAAATCTTTTAAAAAAATGAAAAAAAAAATACAGAATACATGTTACAATTATAATAACTACAATTATAATCAATATCAATATCCCTTTTATCACTCCTATAAACCAATTATGCTTCTTCTCCTGTTGATCAGTCTCAGAGTAAACTTACCAATTTTACTAGTCTTTTCAAATTACCATTTTTATAACTTTTGATGATCCTCTCTATAATATCTTTGATTTCTACTTCACTGATTTTGTTTCTGTGATGGTGGCACAGTCCTGTTTTTTGACCATGATAGGTATTACATGGAAGTTTGCTTTTATATTATTTATTGAACTATACTTTTATATTTGTGGTTAAAATTAATGAATTGTCAAAACAGGTTTTTATAAATCTAAGAGCTAATATATATATGTTATCATGAAAAAAATCCTAGGAGCTCTATTAAATAAATATGACAATTACCAAGTATTTAGCCATGAATTTCCAAAATGAAATTATCCAAAAACATCAGGCTACAGAAAAAATGTGCAAAAGCAGTTGGTGCCCAAACTTACCTATCATCCACCACATTATGTGGCCAAACTTCTATCCACCATGAATGGTACTTTTCAGTAACAAGTATTCCCCTAAGAACTTATATATATCTCTGACACAATGAGATTTGAGTGTGATTTTGTACTGACTTACACAGATTAATTAAAGGCTCTCCCCTCAGAGTACAGAACGGAAAAAAAAAATACTTTATGGTCAATGAAATTTTTAAGTGAGACTTTGGAGGTTAAGAAACAGCTAATAACTCTCAGAGGTAGGACAGCAGCCTGTTTTTTCATCCTCCTCCACAGGCACACCACAGCTTTGTATGTTAAAGACTCAAACATTAAAAACACATCTTTGACAACAGACACTTACCAGTTCCCTCATCTGCACCATTATGAGTAGCTTCCCAAACTACTGGCTTTGTAACACACTCATCTACAGACGGAGAATCTGAATAGTCTGCAGGATTAAATGTCCTTGGATTTGAAAAAAAATAAAGAATTAAGGTAAAGGTAACACAATTGCCAAAGTCACAAAGTCAACCATACATCATCTTCCCCCACATCCAAAAAACACCCTGTCCTTTCTAAAAGCCACCTTAAGAAACTTCACACTCCTCCTATTTAATTATGGCTATGTCTTCTGGCCATCAGGATGCAGATCTTCTGAAAAGCAGTGACTAGGGACCTTCCATACACTCTTGTATGATGCCTTTATTTCCCTAAATTGCTGCCCTCTGCATCCTAAAACAGATATGCACAACTATAATTGTATTAGGAAGAATAAGGGCTCTAATGAAAAGCTCCCTTAAAAACTAAGGCCAGACTTAAAACGGTCTTTTCTTCCCAAGTCAGAAGCTAGATTCTTTTAGTACATTTTCAGATTTACTGAGATTATCATTGACAAAGAAAAAAAAAAAATCACTAAAGAATATTTTTGAAAGTAAACCACAAAATCTACTAAATAGTCTAAAGCGACTGGGCTGGGCACATACAGTATGTTAAAGTGTTCCAGCAAGTCTGCGCCCTATGTATTCATCCTTCCTTCATCCACAATGAGCTCATTCAAGAAACAGAAATGGCAAGAGATATCACTAAGTCATCAAACACCTCCCCATTCCCCCAAAGCTGCTCTGGAGCTAGGGAAGAGACAAAAGGGTTTTGCTAGAACCAATTCCCTTCCTTTCTGGACTGTCATATACAGATGGCTTCTACAAGCAGCTTAAAAACGTTCCCTAAAATTCCAAGGGAAGCTAAAGTTTTAGAAGCAGCAAAAGGTAGAAGAATAACCAGAAATTATGAATAAACAACAGATTACACTACCTTTGGGGAGGGGGGGAGGGGGGAGGAGACTATCACATTTACATACATAAACATTGTATTTACTCACCCTTCAAAGAAAATTAATGGATTTATCAACATAACTCTTAGGCAGTGGTCTTCAACTAGGGGTGATTGTGTACCTCCCTCCCAAGGAACATCTAACAATATTGGAAGACGTTTTTTGATCATTACAACTTGAGGAGGGGTGCTACTGACATCTAGTAGGGAGAGGCCAGGGATGTTGCTAAACATCCTATAATGTAAAGGATATCGCACCACCTCAACAACCTATTATTAAATCTAAAATGTCAACAAAACCAAGGACAGAAATTCTGCTCTAAAGTCCACTGTGATACTATTTTATTTGTACTATTTCACTTTTCACCATTTCCTCTTTTTAATATAGAATTAACATCAGACTTACCAGGATAAATAAACTGGGTACAGGACAGAGGAAGAAAAACATTGGGAGTAATAATTAGAGAGAGTAGTACCTATAAATATAGGATGGCTCAGACCTACCCCATGCCTTGGGTTGAGAATCTTCCTGCCCCTCTCCCTCTTCCACGTCCAAATCCTTAAAAACAAAATAGTACTGTTAAATAGTATTTATGTCCTACACAATCATAATTCTACCAATTTCATTCTCTTATGCACCCACCCAAACACCACTGTCATTGTCCCTAACAGCACCAACATTCCTATCCCGTGCACCCAATCTACCCGTCCCTAATGACACAACTATAAACACAGTTACTGATTTTAAAAGACAGAAGGGATTTAATTCTGCTTGTATAGTACTCGTGATATGTAGCAGCTTAACACAGGCAGCTTACGTTACTAACTATTCAGGGGTGCCTGAGTGGCTCAGTTGGTTAAGCATCCTACTCTTGGTTTCTGCTCAGGTCATAATCTCAGAGTTGTGGGATCAAGCCCCGTGTCAGTTCTGTGCTCAGCACAGAGTCAGGTTTCTCTCCCCCGCTGCTCCTCACCCTGCAACCCACCTTCTAGGCTTGCGCATGCACAAACACACTCTCCCTCAAATATGTAAAATCTTAAAAAAAGGAAAAAGACTGTTTTATTCAGCAACTCTCCAGTTTTTCTTAACATCCCAAGCTGTGGACTAAAGACATATAAATGAAAGAGCTATAACTATACAACTCTTGGAGAAAATATAGCACAAAAACTTCATGACACTGAATAGGTAATGATTTTTTTTTTAAAGATTTTATTTATTTATTTGACAGACAGAGTTCACAAGTAGGCAGAGGAGCCGGCAGAGAGAGAGGAGGAAGCAGGCTCCCTGCTGAGCAGAGAGCCCGATATGGGGCTCGATCCCAGGACCCTGAGATCATGACCTGAGCCGATGGCAGAGGCTTTAACCCGCTGAGCCACCCAGGCGCCCTGGGTAATGATTTTTTAAAATAGGATACCAAAGCTACAGGCAAAACAAACAGACATTACATTTGTGCATCAAAGACATCTATAGGGCCCCTGGGTGGCTCAGTCAGTTAAGTGTCTGCCTTCAGCTCAGGTCACCATCTCAGAGTCCTGGGATGGAGCCCCACATCGGTCTCCCTGCTCAGCGGGGACTCTGCCTCTCCTTCTGCCCCTCCCCACTCCCACTCGTGCTCCCTACCTCTCTCACAAATAAATAAATCTTCAGGAAAGAAAGAAAAGACACTATATCGGGGTGCCAGCTAGTTCAGTCAGTAGAGCATACAACTCTCGATCCTGGGGTTTTAAGTTAGAGTTCCATGCTGGGTGTACAGAATACTTAAAAATAAGATATAAAAAAAAACCATAATGAAGTACTTGCGTTGCTCGCTCATATGAACTATTCAGTATGTGAATTCTATCTCAAGAAGTTATTTTTGTACGGTGTAAGAGAATGGTCGAATTCCATTCTTCTACATATAGCTGTCCAATTTTCCCAGCACCATTTATTGAGGAGACTGTCTTTTTTGCACTGTATATTTTTTCCTGCTTTGTCAAAGATTATTTGACCATAGAGTTGAGGGTCCATATCTGGGCTCTCTACTCTGTTCCATTGGTCTATGTGTCTGTTTTGATGCCAGTACCATGCTGTCTTGTAGTAAAGTTTGAAATCAGGTAATGAGATGCCACCAGTTTTATTTTTGTTTTTTAACATTTCCTTAGCAATTCGGAGTCTCTTCTGATTCCATACAAATTTTAGGATTATTTGCTCCAGCTTTTTGAAAAATACCAGTGGAATTTTGATCGGAATGGCATTAAAAGTATAGATTGCTCTAGGCAGAATAGACATTTTAACAATGTTTATTCTTCTGATCCAAGAACATGGAATGGTCTTCCATCTTTTTATGTCTTCTATTTCTTTCATGAGTGTTCTGTAGTTCCTCGAGTACAGATCCTTTACCTCTTTGGTTAGGTTTATTCCCAGGTATCTTATGGTTCTTGGTGCTATAGTAAATGGAATCGATTCTCTAATTTCCCTTTCTGTATTTTCATTGTTAGTGTATAAGAAAGCCACTGATTTCTGTACATTGACTTTGTATCCTGCCA
>PISX010032086.1:0-16598 GCA_004024625.1 Mellivora capensis
AACATGGGGGGTTAGGGGGGTAGGAAAAGAAGAAAAGAAACAAGATGGGATTGGGAGGGAGACAAACCATAAGTGACTCTTAATCTCACAAAACAAACTGAGGGTTGCTGGGGGGAGGGGGGTTGGGAAAGGGGGGTGGGTTAATGGACATTGGGGAGGGTATGTGCTATGGTTAGTGCTGTGAAGTGTGTAAACCTGGTGATTCACAGACATGTACCCCTGGGGATAAAAATACTTTATATGTTTATAAAAAATAAAAAAAATTATAAAAAAAATATAAAAAAAAATAAAATTGTCATTGTTTTAGCAAGTCATTTGTATGTGCCTGGAATCAAAGGGTTGCTTCTATTTTTTTCCGTCATTATTTCTGATTTTCTCTTCTTACCACCTGACTCTTTCTTAACCTCTTAAATTTCAATCATTTTTTGTTTTCTCTATAATGCCAGTTTTTGTGGAAAAGGCCAAATCAAACTAACTCTTTTGTGGATATATTATAATATGAAAAAATCACATATTATATAAAGCCAGATCCTAATTTTATTTTTTAAAAGATTTTATTTATTTATTTGAAAGAGAGAGAGAGAGAGAGATCACAGGTAGGCAGAGAGGTAGGCAGAGAGAGAGAGGAGGAAGCAGGCTCCCTGCTGAGCAGAGAGCCCGATGCGGGGCTCAATTCCAGGACCCTGAGATCATGACCTGAGCTGAAGGCAGAGGCTTAACACACTGAGCCATCCAGGTGTCCCTCAAGCTCCTAATTTTATAAACAAAGCAGATATTTTTTGAGGAAAATTCCTTCAAAAATTGCAATTTTATAAATGTTAATTGTGAATAACAAACTACATGGAAACAAATTCTGTAAGATTTATTTCCTTTTATTTTGTATAAAAGGTAATTAAGTATAGCAAGTACTGTGAAATTCAACTCTAATAGAAGTTACACTTTATTATTGAAACATGACGTCATGTTTGTCAGAGACAGTCAGAATCTTCTAAAGTGTTTTTTCTTCCAAATGAATCATTGAGAATAGATAAGACTTAAACAAATAACTAGGAGAAGGGAAAATGAAACCAAACTTTGCCTGGTTCATTGCCTCTTTTCTGGTTTTTTTATAGGTTAGAAAATGGACAAACCAATGAAAGGAATGCATTGTACTTGGTTTTTAGTCAAAATTTTATTTTATTTTATTATTTTTTAAAAAGATTTATTTATTTGACAGAGACAGAGAGTGAGAGAGACAGCAAGAGAGGGAACACAACCAGGGAGAGTGGGAAAAGGAGAAGCAGGCTCCGGGTAGAGCAGGGAGCCTGACATGGGGCTCCATCCCAGTACCCTGGGACCATGACCTGAGCCAAAGGCAGACGTGTAACAGCTGAGCTTTCCAGGTGCCCCTTTAGTCAAAAATTTAATAGAAGAAAAAGACAAACATAATAGGTAATAAATATTTTAAAGTCTCTGTCTCAAATTATCAACAGCTCAGTTTCATTTACCCTCTAAGTCTTAAAATCACTGAGCTTCTAAATTTGAGGCCAAAAGAAAATTTTGTGTGTAAAATGTGTTACAGTTACTCATGTTGAATATTTTGAGTTTTCAGATGTGATAGTGAGATATTTTTCATATTGTTAAGATTCTGATTTTATAGTTATTTTGAATTTATTATTGAAATTTAATGAATATTAAGTGACTATGTGGTACCTATTTGAAAAACTTACAATGTGTGATAAATTTGAACATTGGCCTATGATAACTAAAATTAAATATGTAAGAACTAATTAGAAGAGATAGAAGAAACAGATGTTGGCAGCCATAATTTAACATGTTAATTATTTAAGATGGCATTGACTTTATTTGTATGACAAAAATAAGTACTAAAAGAGAACTTATTTGATAATTATTTTTCTTATAAAAGCAAGTGTGAACAATCTTCTGAAGATGTAATTCATTAATTTTTTTAAATAACGGTTCATTTTGATATTAAATTCTTTAATTCAACAAATTCTATATTTGATGGGAAAATTAAAATCATCAAATGTCCTATTAATTGTCATAGCAATGCTTATAAATATACCATAGACTCATAAATGAAGTAGAAATCATATTCTACATAGAGAAAGTGGAGAACATTTTACAAATTTCTGTGTATTCATTACTAAGACTTTTATTTTTGAATAATATTTAGGAACAGAACAAAAGCAATTTTGTATTTGTGATTTCCTATTTTAATTTAAAATTTGATTACTTTATTTTAAATATTTAATCTAAATCTTTGTGAATTGCATTACTTTCTCATATTTGACTGCTATACCCTATCTTAGACTGTTAATTTTGGAAGCATATGACTTATTTAAAAGAAATATTTCTTTCTTTACCAATTAGTGTTTATAATGATTAAACAAGAACAGAATGAGGAGAAGAAAGCCAATGTATAATGGACAATGAGTCTTTGGAGAAAAGGGGGTTCAAGTTTGCAATATTTTGTTATAAATTTTGGATTTTGTTTTATAAAGAAGCTATATAATCTATGAAACCAATCGTATTTGAATCCTTTTAAAGTATCCCAATGAGATGTATTGAGCTACTTGAACTTGCCAATGTTGGGGAACTTTACAAGCATTCTAAAACTCCAAATTTCATTTTTAACCACCTATGCAAGTAGCAAATTGTAGTACTGAGCTGAAATGGATTTCTCTAAAGCTCCCAGTTATTGGTCCTAATTTCATCCAGTAAGAATACTTAGGCCAGTTCTGCTACTCTCATATTTGACCACCCATTAAATATCTAGAGGGCTACGGGGTCCCTCTACATTTGTTTTCTTCAATAAATGGAACATCTCACTGACTTCAACTATTTCTAATATGAAATGGTCTCAAATTTTTTAATTATTCAGGTTGCCTGATACTATTAGTTAACTTTCTCTAGGCTTTGCTGTGGTCACAGACAACTCTATTATAATTTTAGTGGTCACAACAATAAATGTTTATTACTTGCTCATATAATAGGTCAACTGTGAATTTGTTGGAGTTCTTCATATATCTTCATTTTAGAACTTTGGGTGAAGGAGCAGCCTCTAAGTTATGTCAGTCTTTTAATAGAGGAAAAGGTGTAAAATTTGCTTTTATTCATATTTTACAGATATAGTTTACTTTGACTTTTTTTTTTAAGCTAAAGTGAGTCACACATCCAAATGTAATTTAAATGGGGTAGGAAAATTTAAATCTCTCATTGGGATGCACTCTAAGTCACAGAGTGAAGGGTAGTGATCTACAAGCCTCTTACAGGAAAGACAACAAACAATTAAGAACAATAATACATTCAGTAGTGTGATTACTGGGTCGTAGGGTACCTCTATTTTCAACTTTTTGAGGAACCTCCCTCCATACTGTTTTCCAGAGTGTCTGCACCAGCTAGCATTACCACCAACAGTGTTGGGGGGTGGGGGGGAGGAATAGGGTGACTGGGTTATGGACATTGGGAAGGGTATGTGCTATGGTGAGTGCTGTGGATTGTGTAAGACTGATGATTCACAGACCTGTGCCCCTGAAGCAAATAATACATTATATGTTAATAAAATAAAAAAAGAGCAGTAATACAATCCTGAACAGTGTCAACATGTCCTGTCTTTCTCACTATGTCATTTAAAGTGAAGTTCCCAAGATTAGACAGTATACCAGGAGTGTTATGAGAAGGTATGAATAGACTTACTGTTCTTATTCTAGATTTTATATTGTTAATTCAGTACAAATAATTGTAACATCTATTTAGCAATCATATTGAATAGATTTCTGTTATTTATTGATCATGGCTAGTCCTCGTGACTATTCTAAAAAAATCCTGGGCTATGTGCCATGTAATTACATGTCAGCTCTGTTCTCCATGCTAATTCAACTCAACACAAGTATAGGATGAAATCTGAGAATTATAACAGAGTATCAGCACTTAAAATAATAAAACTAATTTGGAGACTGTGACTAGGCCCTGCATAGTCTTAGTATTGGAGGATAGGTGATATATTTAAATTTATCATTTCTCACTTATCGTCTAGCACCTCTTGGTCTGGATGTAGCTTACCTTTCAAGTTTGCCAAAATTATTTTGGGCACCAATTCTCTCCTCTAACATATTCTCTATCTTTCCAGCTTTGTATCCTTTAATCTATGAAAAACCCAATTATATAGAGTGTATTTGCTCTGTACTAGGCCACTGTGCTGAATATGACAGATACAGTAGTATGCAAAATTCATACAGTCTAGTGTGTCTAATAGCCTGGATGGGGGAAGTCATCAGCTATAATACAAATATTTTATAATTGCAAACTAAAGTAAATACTACCAAGTGAAGGATACTGTGAGGGTGTATAAAGAGCAGGTCTGTTCTAGTGTTCAGATTAGGGCCACTACCAGGAAGTGCCTACTGAGCTGAGGTCTATAAAATTTACTCTGGGTGTATGTTTGCAGTATGTTGTGGAAGTTGAGTTTGAAGGGTATTCCAGGCAGAGATATCACTATGTTCTGTGTATGACTCTGAGCATAGCACATACAAAGAACTGAAAAAAAAAAGGGGGGGGATGCTTGAGTGACTCAGTCGGTTAAGCATCTGCCTTTGGCTCAGGTCATGATCCCAGGGTCCTGGGATTGTGTCCTGTATTGGACTTCTTGCTCAGCAGGGAGCCTGCTTCTCCCTCTGCCTGCCTCTCCCCTTTCTTGTGCTTGCACATGCTCTCTCTCTCTCTCTCTCTCTCTGACAAATAAATAAATAAATAAAATCGTAAAAAAAAAAAAACAACAAACAAACCTGAAAGGGAAGTGTGGCTAAAAGGGAGAGTAGGGAATTATTATGCAATGAAAAATGTGACTTCCATATCATTATCTGAGATAGAGATATTTGTTGATTTTTCTTGAAACTGTTCAACATGTTGAAACTGAACACAGTTTCAAGAAAAATCAACAGAAATATTCACACTGATTGATACTGATACTTGATCAGTGACATTTGCATAATATCCTATGGAGCACATACCCCGTCCTGGTTGGGTTGATCTTGATTCACTCTATGGGCCTGGATGTTGAAGAAGGAGTGCTTCTCTCTAGAATGCTGGAAATAACTGTTAGGGGAAACAAGACCCTGAAATGAATTTTGAGGCTGAATTCAATAAACCATAAAAGCAAAGATCAAATGATCCCAAAGAAATATTCATTCCTAAGGGCATTAAAAACATACAAACAAAAAAAAACAATAACTGAGGTCAGAGTGAGGGCTGAATGTTGAATGTAACCTGACTTTGTCTACGTAATTGGCTGGAATAATATGCTTTTGTCTGGGTTGATTTTTATGAGAGTTATAGTATAGTATATTGAGTAGCCAAATGTGAAGTAAATATATTCAGATTAAAAAAATCTTTTTGTGTGTTGATACAATGAAAGACATTATTTAAATACCTTAGTAAAGCCTAGATAGGCCGTATTTGTGGCTCACTGTTCCACAGATTAGCAAACTGAAGAGCTCTAATTATTGTTTATCAAATTCACCCTCTTCCAATTAGAAAAAAAATGGAATCACTTTAAGCCATTTCCTCCTCCAACCCTCTCATTCTTTATATTTCCTCATAAATCCAGTAATGCTCCTGTAATCTACATTTCAAGTTGCCTCACTTTCTTGTGATATGCTACATCCAAACCAGCAGACTTGAATTTCTTAAATTTGGATTTCCAAACATTTAGGTGCATTACTGTTTGGGGTTCTTTTTTATCTTTTTAAATTTACTTACTTATTAGTTCTAGAGAAAGAAAGTGGAGAAGAAGGGCCGAGGAAGAAGGAGAGTGAGTCTAAAGCATTCTCCACACGGAATGTAGAGCCTGGCTTGGGGCTTGATCTCACAACCTTGAGATCACACCCTGAGCCAAAACCAAGAGTGGGATGCTTAACTGACTGTGTCATTCAGGCTCCCCTACAATTTGGATTTTTATTCCCCTTATTTGTAACCTTTTCTTGTCATTTTCAATTAACTGAAATATCCCAAGCTGAAATAAAGATAGCTTAGAGTTGGAGCCAACTTACCAGGGAAGGCTCTGCTACCCCTTAGTTCTGATATATTATCAATAAGTTACTTGATGTAAATAATGTGCTTATCTAATGTACATATTTTTTATTTTTTAAATTATAAATGTAACACATTTTTAGAAGGCATAACTTTAGAAGGTAATTTCAGGCTTAGCTATTTTGATATAATTCTTTCAGACAGAGTGACTATGTGAAAGTCCTTTGAGAGTGAAAGGGGCTGTCTTTTTTTCTTTCTTTCTTCCCCCCTCCCCCATTTTTTTGGTATGTATCTACATGGAATACTTTATTTTTATTTTATAGTTTTAAAATTTTAATTCTAATGTAATTAACATATACATAATATTTGTTATATTAGTTTCAGGTGTATAATACAGCAATTCAACAATTCTGTATATTACTTGGTGCTCATCCCAACAAGAGCACTGTTTAATCCTCATCACCTATTTCATCCATCCACCTACTCATGTCTCCTCTGGTAACTCTGTTTGTTCTCTATAGTTAAGATTCATTTTTTTGGTTTGTCTCTCTATTTTTTCCTTTCCTCATTTGTTTTCTTTCTTAAATTCTACATATGAGTTAAATCATATAGTATTTGTCTTTCTCTGACTGGCTTATTTTGCTTGGCATTATACTCTCTATATCCATCCATGTTATTTTAAATGGCAGGATTACATCCTTTTTTATGACTGAATAATGTTCTGTTGTATATATACACCACATCTTCTTTATCCATTCATCTATTGATAGATACTCAGTTTGCTGTCATAATTTGGCTATTGTAAATAATGCTTTGGTAAACATAGGGGTACATATATCTTTGTGAATTAGTGTTTTTATCTTCTTTGGGTAAATATCCAATAGTGGAATTACTCAATTATGTGGTATTTCTGTTTTTAACTTTTTGAGAAGGCTTCATACTGTTTTCTATAGTGCCTGTACCAGTTTGCATTCCCACCAACAGTGCATGAGGGTTCCTTTTTCTCCACATCCTTGCCAAAACTTTTGTCTTGAGTTTTTGACTTTAGCCATTCTGATAGGTGTGAGGTGATAATCTCATTGTAGTTTTGAAATGTATTTCCCTGATGGTGAGTGATGTTGAGTGTCTTTTCATATGCCTGTTGGCCATATGTATGTCTTCTTTGGAAAATATCTATTCATATCTTCTGCCCATTTTTTACTTGGATATTTGTAATTTGGGTGTTCAGTTGAATCAGTTCTGCTGCCTCCTGATGGCGCACGGGAGAAGAATGAGGCACAAATAAGTCAGCTGCATGAGAATGGGAACAGGGTGCGACAGTAGAAAAGACTGTCACCCCAAACAACTCCTCAGTCTCGTATTTATTAGAAAGTGAGTAATAATCACCAAGGCAGGAGTATATTACACATTGACCATGAATCTTGTGCATAAGTAAGAAGAAAGGCAAAACATGTATGGTCACGTAGTATATGACCTACAGTGAGCAAGCTCAAACAAAAAGATTGTTTGACTAACTGCTGATGCCCTCTGGGGAAGGGGAGATAACAGAAAAATGAAGCTTTTCTGCCCTGAGTGGGCCAGGTGTTCCCAGCTGCTCAGCTTTAAGAACATCTATTGTCCTCTCTCCCAGAGGCCTGTTGCCAGTACATGTTTTTCTTAAAGCTATATCTAAGCATGCTTGGTAACTAGTATAATTTCTCATAGGTTGTATTTTAAGCAGTGCGTTGTTCTGAGGGACGGTTACATTTCCCCCTTTTTGTTTGTGCAGAAGCAGGAAAGTCAATTTCACAATTTCTTGATACACCAGTCGTCGGAAGGATTTTTGCGTGCATCTGAGGACTAAGCATAAAAAGATTATAGCAAAAAAAAGAATTATCATTCCACCTATAATGCCAAGACCAGTTTGTTTGATCCAAGTAAAGAGGTTTAGATTAGACGGAATATCATTAATCTTTTGTGCAAAACTCACTCCTGGAACTAATTGTAGTGATGAGTGAGTAATGCTTTGAATAGTGTCTTGAAGCTGTTTAATATCTAAAGTTAGATTATTGCCATAGTGATTGGTAATATGTCAGTGAATTTTGTTCCATGATGTTTTTGATTCCATTATAGGCATAGGGAGTAACACGGAAGGAAGAAACATTCCAATCACATAAAAAATGAAGCCTAAGTTTTATATTTTGGAGATCATCTTCTACATATATTATGGCTGATTCTAAATCAGAGATTCCCTCATTTAATTTTTGATCTATGATTTTTTGTTGATTCCAAGCTTTGCTAGCATTCTCATGCCACTTTTGGACAAATTGTATAGTTTGTGCAGTCTGATGCAAAGCTATTCCTATAGTGGTAGCTGTAGCAGTAATGGCTATAATTCCTAGGATAGCTGTTATAAGCAGCCCAAGAAATCTCTTCGTTCTAATAACCCAGTTCTTCAAAACTGTTAAAAGTACATGCATACCTGGAGAGCTTTCCCAAACATGGTGATATTTCACCGGTAACCAGATGCCTGTTCTTCTTCTAGCTATGAGAGTAATAGAATTGTCTGTGTAAATATTCCCATTCACACAAGTGAACATCTTACATTTGGAACAGTTAATTTCTCTAATGTTATGATCAAAAGTTGTTTTTCCAATAATAAAGACATAGGGATCTCTAACACACACTCTTACCCATTCTTCTCTCATCAGGAGAAAGGAGAATGCATAATAGTTGGACTGATAAATGTACGAGCCACTCCAAATTCAAAGGTGATAAAGCGGCAGCGACTTTCCATAAATTCTTTTGTCTTTTATGAAAATCAGCAAAAGGGGATGGCGCTGAAAGTCCTTGCCCATGCCAGACCAGAAGTACATTTCCCCAAGCTAAGGTTTGTGGTATGATGAGGTGACCAAAACCTTGCCATTTTAAATTTCGATGAGAGGATCAGGGTCTCCCAGTGCAATTGGTGGCTCCCATCCCCTTAGGGGACCAGTCCCATACAATTCCATTGGAATCATTAATAATGACACTGGAGTAAGAAGCTCGACAATCCTCCCATAAGGGGCAAATTCCCTTGTTGGACCACATCTGCATCATTTTGCATTTGGGAATAGGGGTTGCTGCTGTGCTGTGCACTGCTTAAAATATAGCTAGGACCCCGATATTCATTGGCTAGGAATCCTTCAGTGGAAAGTAAACATAACTGAATTTTAGTCAGACTATTATTAGTAGGAAAGTCCACTAACCATCTTTGATCATCAGGGTAAGACAACTGGAATGATTGCTGATACATATCCTAATATTCTTTTGATATCCTGATGTAAGATTAATATTTGTGCCTTCCTCTGGAGGCAATAATGGCAATCTGTGATCCAATGTTCCAGGTACCCATTTTGGGGCATAAAATAAATTGGTATTACATCTTCTCCCCATTCTACTGGATGGAGCAGAGAAGGATTTGTAAAGTTATTTATTTGTGCATAACATCCCGGAAGACTTACAGCTACAGTGATGAGGGCCATCATAGTTACCACCATGTTTTTAGGGGTGAAAGGACACTGTTCATTCTCCAGAACTTCCTTTGCTTTCTTGGTCAGCTTCTTTATCTGGCCCCAAATTGGAATCTTTGCTTGGACTGTCCCAGGCATCGTGACTCGGGTGCTCTTCAATGTGAGACCCTCGAAGCTGATGATTGGTGGGACCGGTTCAAATCCGAATCTTTTCCTCTTGCTCATGATGGACCTTTGTAAAACAAGAGGGTACCCAGAGTGCTTAGTGGCCTCGTCGGGCAATACACAGGCATATCCTTTTCCTCAGGTAACCAAACTACCAGGGAGCCATTGATTGGAAGTGATATTTCTCCACCACATTGGAGGGTATACTTTGTCCTGTTTATGTGTAGTGAAATGTCTTTCTACTGCTACAGTGTTTTTATTATCATGATTCAAAAAATTAAGGGTAAATAAAAGTGCTAATATTTCTTGAGTAGGACCTTGTATTCCCCCTTTTTATTTATTAAGCTGTAATTTTAATATTTGATTAGCCTGCTGTACTATTTTTTGTCCTTGGGGATTATATAGGATGTCAATAGAATGCTGATGAATGAGGGATTGTAAATGATGAAATAAGGAGTGGAGGGAGATATCAGATGTGGAAATAGTAGCAGTTTTGATATGCTGTAAAACATACACTGTATATAGAGAATCAGATAACAGATTAAATGTGGAGGAAACATCTTGAAATAATGTAATAGCTGTCATTAATTTTGATTTCTGTACTGAGAGGCCTGTAATAGATATTTTTGAGGTAGGACCATAATAACAGGTTTTGCCTTTTGTTCCCTCATTGTTCCTCCTGAACAATTTTTGACCCTTAAATCTTTAAGGTCATTGAAGGTGGAAGGTCTCATCTTCTGTAACTTCTTCCTGCTGAATAGGGGTATAGAGTTGTCCCTACCTATTCAGGTCAACATAGGTCAGTTGGTATAGGGGAGTTACAAAAGACGGAGGCAACTGAATCCAATGCTGACAGTAAAGAGGTGTCTCTGTATGTGGTAATTTCTCTGACATTTACCTTAAGTTGCCTAGCTTAGGTAAACTACAAACATTTAAAGACAATCAGATCTAGAATCTAACATCCACAAAGATGGGTGTTATTTAAACAATTTTTCTCTCTAAAATAGCCCCCATTTCCAAAGATAGCCAAATCAGGACTAATTTATTTGAAAAACAAGTCCAGTTTTAACAAACTTGACCTAATTATTTACATAAGTTCAACAAGAATAGTGAGTGATCATATAGATCTTTTAGTATCTTCTTTGCTGGAACTTTATAAGGAGTCTCTAGGTTGAACTTTTAGTAGCCTCCTGTAATCTCACAATAAAATCAGTATAGCGTTCTTTTGGACCCTGTACCACCTTTTGGAAAGAAGAGCAACTCTCTCCTTAGGATTTTATTCTTTCCCAGGCTCTCAAACAACAATGCTGGAGCTCAATAGCTTGATCATTCATTTGTACCTGATCTTGCACTCAGGCCCATGGCCCAATGCCAATGAGCAGCTCCATGGGAATAGGAACATTATTAGCGCTGTTATGGGCAGCTGCTGTTTCTGCATGATCTTGCCACCATGTTTTAAATTGCAAGAACTCACTCGAAGATAGAACTGTTTTTGCTAATAATGACCAATCCATCGGAATAAGTTGATTGCCTTCTGTGATACCTTGAATGATTCCTGTTGTAAATGGAGAATTAACTCCATAATTTTGCACTGCTTATTTTAACTCCTTCAGTAATTTGAAGGGAAATGGCACATGTATGGCCTCATAGATACCATTAGGGTTGTTAGGATCTTGTCTTGGAGCGACCTGTTCTCTAATAGTGACCGGGAAATTAAAATGTAAGGCATCTGGGTCTCCTGCTTGTTTTGCTTCAGTGAGGCCTTTCTGAATGGCTGATAGCATAGATTTTTCATCCTTTTTACTATATTCTTACAGGATGGCAGAGCTGATGGTGATGACGCAGCAACAATTGTTCTCACCTTTTGTTTTGTTATTGGAGGAGAGAGAGGGCAGAGATTCCTCCTTTATATATTCCTTTACAACTACTTTAGTAATTTCATTTCCCTCTGGAATAGCATATTCAGAGGCATAGCATATTCAGCATATTCCTTTCGTTTCTCCTGAACATTCATTATTGCTATCTGAATCAGGGGTTTGTAAAGGCTCCAAAACAGAGAGAATAAGGGTCCAAGTAGGCCATATAGTAATCGGAATTAACTTTCCTTTAGCATGTAAGTTTTAACTCGTGACCTACTCTTTCCCATGTCTGTAAATCTGAAGTCCCTAATGTAGGGAACCAGGAGCAATGTTCTTTAATTACTTTAAAAAGCTCCAAAAGTTGGCCCTTGCTGACTTTTGCTCCTCCTGCCTTAGGAGCCATCTCAACAAATATTCATACCCAAGGGCGATATGTGTGCTTTAGATCACCATACCCTGTGATAAGCACCCATAGCTCACCAGCGGGGCGGAAAAAGGCAGGGCCATGCAAAACACACGTTGGGGCTTCTTCTCCTATTTCGTTTCTCATCTCTGGTGTCCCTGTTCAGGCGCCACTTGCTACCTCCTGATGGTGCATGGGGGAAGAATGAGGCACAAACAAGTCGCTGCAAGAGAACCGGAGCAGTAGTCCCCGGGTCGCCGCCTGCTCCCATTCTCTTGCAGCTGACTTGTTCGTGCCTCATCCTTCTCCTGTGCACCATCAGGAGGCAGCAAGTTCCTTATATACTTTGGGCACTAACACTTTATCAGATATGCCATTTGCAAATATCTTCTCCCATTTAATAGGTTGTCTTTTAGTTTTGTTGTTTGTTTCCTTTGCTATGCGAAAGCTTCTTATTTTGATGTAGTCCCAATAGTTGATTTTTGCTTTTGTTTCCCTTAAGAGATATATCTAGAAAAACATTGCTACGGTGATGCCAGAGACATTCCTGCCAGTGTTCTTTTCTAGGGTATTTATAGTTTCAGGTCTTATAGTTAGGTCCTTAATCCATTTTTAAAATATTTTATTTATTTGAGAAAGAGAGAAAGTGAGAGACAGCTTGAGCAGGGGGAGAAGGGTAAAGAGAGAGGGAGAAGCAGACTCCCTTCTGAGCAGGGAGCCCAATGCAGGGCTCATCCCAGGACCCCAGGATCATGACCTGAACCGAAGGCAGGACCTGAACAAAAGCAACCCAGGTGCCCCAGTCCTTTATCTATTTTGAGTTTATTTTTGAGTATGGTATAAGGAAGTATTCCAATGTCATTCTTTTGCATGTAGCTGTCCAGTTTTCTCAACTCTATCTGTTGAAGAGTCTCTCTTTTTCCCATTGCATATTCCTGCCTTCTTTATTGAAGATTAATTGACCATATAATTATGGGTTTATTTATGGACTGTCTACCCCATTCCATTAATTTTTTATGCCAGTACCGTACTATTTTTATTCCTACAGCTTTGTAATGTAACTTTAAGTCTGGAATTGAGATACCTCCAGTTTTGTTTTTCTTTTTCAAGATTTCTTTGGCTATTTTGGGTCTTTCGTGGTTCCATACAAATTTTAGGATTGTTTTTTCTAGTTCTGTGAAGAATGCTGAAGGTATTTTGATAAAGATTGCACTAAATGTGTAGATTGCTTTGGGTCATATAGGCATTTTAATAATATTTGTTCTTACAATCTATAAGCATAGACTATCTTTCCATTTGAGTCATCTTCAATTTCTTTCATCAGTGTTTCATAGTTTTTAGAATACAAGTCTTTCACATCTTTAGTTAATTTTATTCCTAGGTATTTTACTATTTTTGGTGCAATTATAAATGGGATTGTTCTCTTAATTTCTTTTTCTGCCACTTCATTATTAGTGTATAAAAATGTAACAGATTTCTGTACATTGATTTTATATCCTGTGATTTAAGGGGTTTATTAAAAAAGTTCAGACAATAGCCATAAGGTAAGATTGCCCTGGTCAAACTGGGACATTTGGTCAACCTATTTATAGGTTCCCTATTTGTCCTTAGTTACATGCCATCTCATTAAGCTTTTACCTGATATCCAGAAATAGAAATATGTAGAATTGACATTTAAATATACTTGAAAACTTTATTTTAAAATCCTTGCCATTGGATTTCAATCATTCTTTGTTTTAAAGAATTGTAGCCTGCAGTACATAAACAATGAATCTTGGGAACTCTGAAAAATAAAATAAAATAAAATAAAGTAAAATAAAAAAAGAATTTAGCCTAGTATAGTCTCTTGCCATTTAAAATCCAAGATTCAGGTAATTTAAAGCAGTTTGTTTAAATTTACCACTTACCACCTATATGCTATACAAGTAACTAAAAGTATATAGGAAACTACATGCCAGTCTTTATTTCATTCTTGGGATAGAGGGCTCTAATAATTTTTTAGTATTAAGATTTTTTCCAGTTTTTCTTTTTGAAAATATTACATAGATTATTATATTTATAGTTAGGTCCTCTGAGAATCAGGATTGAGAGAACATTAGAAAGATTTAATCAGGATGCTTTGAATATGAGAGAAAAGAAATTATTAACATTCATGCAAAAGCTGGAATGCATTATTCTCTTTAGCCATATGATTTTAGGAATAATATCTTTTCAGAATATAATAATGCTAGCTAAGGAAATGAAAATATTACACAAGAAATTGAAGAGATCTTGAATGACTTGCTCTGTTTTTGCTTTTTTTTTTTTTTTTTTGTCTTGGGGTACTTTTTGTTTTCACTTTGGAAGACTTCAAATATATATATTTGGTCTTATATTTAATGTAAAATATTTTTCAAATAAGAGAGAGTACCTTTGATTTCCTTTTCCATTGCTATTGTAATATAAGGTTTTCTCCCCATACTTCCCCCCCACTCAGGCATTTTAGTTACATGCTCCTCACAATTGAATTAAGTGTTCATATCTGTTAATGGTGTGCATATCTGTAAGGCAAATGAAATTCCTTTTCTAAGGAGAAAGCTTCCTATCAGGCCAAAAGCTCTCATTCTTTTACCTGTCCCCATTCACATTCTCCTGCCCCCCCCCCCATATTAGCCTCCAGTTGTATGGGCAGAATAGGTCTGAACCTGATGTTCCTAAAAAGATTGGTCACTAGGAAACAACACAGAATGTGCCTTATCCCAAAAGGCAAATGTGTTAATCCTACTCTATTAAGTAGAAAGATAAATCTGACAGAATGAAAAAAATGCAAGATGAGTCATTTTGCTTTTGTTAGGTTAAAAGATCTTTGAAAATATATAAATTTCCAATATAAATATATATTTATATATTTAAAGATTTTAAAAAGGAATGAAATCTTGTAACCCTAAAAAGTGTTGTTAGATAGTAGCTGTGCTGAATAGAGATTTAAATGTCTTTAAAATCTCCAAAGCTTCTGCATAACAAAGAGTAAAAAGTCAACCTATGGAATAGGGGGAAATATTTGCAAAGCATGTATCTAATAAGATATTAGTCTATAATATATGAGGAATTCTTACAACTCAATAGTGTAAATAGATAAATGAATAAATGGCCTGATTAAAAATGAGCTAAGGACTTGAATAGAAATTGCCCCACAGAAGACATGCAAATGGCCAAATGGAATATGAGAAAGTGTTTAGCATCACTAATCATCAAAGAAATGCAAATCAAAACCATAATGAGATACCAACTCACACCTGTCAGGATGGCTATTATTGAAAAAAACAAGACAACAAATCTTGGTGAGAATGTGGCAAAATTAGAACTCTTGTACACTGTTGGTGGAAACACAAAATGGTGCAACTGCTGTTGAAAATAATATGGAGATTCCTTAAATAATTAAAAATAGAACTACCCTCTGAGCCAGTAATTCTACTTCTAAGTAATAATCTAAAAAAATTGAAATCAGAGATCTCGAAGAGATATTAGCACTTCCAAGCTTATTGCATAACTATTCAAAATAGCCAAGATGTGGAATCAAACTAAATGCCCAATGACAGAGGAATAGGTAATGAAAATGTGGTCAGACGGATTGGGTCAAGATGGCGGAGAAGTAGCAGCTGAGACGACATCAGGTAGCAGGAGATCAGCTAGATAGCTTATCAAACCATTGCTAACACCTACAAATCCAACGTGAGATCAAAGAGAGGAAGAACAGCAGTTCTGAAAACAGAAAATCAGCCACTTTCTGGAAGGTAGGACTGGCAGAGAAGTGAATCAAAAGCGACGGGAGGATAGACCGTGGGGGAGGGGCCGGCTCCCGGCAAGCGGTGGAGCAATGGAGCACTAAATCGGGACTTTTAAAAGTCTGCTCCACGGAGGGACATCGCTCCAGAGGCTAAACCAGGGTGAAGCCCACGCGGGGTCAGCGTGGCCCCAGGTCCTGCAGGGTCACAGAAGTATCGGGGGTGTCTGAGTGTCACAGAGCTAGCAGGTATCGGAGCGGGAAGCCGGCGACAGAGACGGAGCCGAGGAGTGAGCTCTCAGCTCGGGGTTACCTTGGACCGGTCGCAGGCTGGGTGAGCTTGGAGCACGGCCAGGGGCGTGGGAGATGGGAGTAGCCGGAGCTTTTCTCTGAGGAGTGGAGCCCTGAATCTCAGCTCTTCCGGGCCGGAGACTAGGAGGCCGCCATTTTCATTCCCGTCCTCCGGACTCTACGGAAAGCTCTCAGGGAACAAAAGCTCCCGAAAGCGAAACCGAGCGGATTACTTAGCCCAGCCCCTGGGAAAGGCGGTGCAGCTCTGCCTCGGGCAAAGACACTTGAGAATCACTACAACAGGCCCCTCCCCCAGAAGATCAAAAGAAGTCCAGCCAAGACCAAGTTCACTTAACAAGGAGAGCAGCGGAACTCCAGAGGAGGAGAAAGCAAAGTGCAGAATTCATGGCTTTCTCCCCATGATTCTTTAGTCTTGCAGTTAATTCAATTTTTTCTTTAAAGGGCATTTTCTTAGGGTCTTTGCCACCCTTTTAGTATTTTATTTGCTCCTTCATATAATCTTATCTGGAAAAAATGACAAGGCGGAAAAACTCACCACAAAAAAAAGAACAAGAGACAGTACCAAAGGCTAGGGA
>PISX010032087.1:0-16594 GCA_004024625.1 Mellivora capensis
CCTGGGCTCCCCGCCGCCTCCTGCTTCTCCGCCTCCTGCTTCTCCGCCACCACCTTGGCCACGGGGCCCAGGCTGGCCGCTTCCTCCTCTGGGGGCCTCACCTCCCCCTCACGCTGAGACCAGAGCTCAGTCTTCTCCTTGGGGGCAGCACTGCTCAGTCCTCCCGCTGCCTTGGGGGACATGGCCTGCAGGGAGGAGGTGGGGGGACATGGGCGGAAGGACCCTCAGAGCGCCTCACCCTCCTGCCCCGTCCTCCACACGTTCCCAGGGGAGCCCTTCCCTTCTCAGCAAGTTGCAAGTTTCAGGGACGGGCGTGGGGGGGCTGCCACCATCCCTGGGACTCCCCCGCCACCAGCAGGGGTGTCTCTGCGTCCCATGGAGCTCATGACCATGAGCCTCGCTTACCTCAGAGGCTTGCTTCTCCCCGCTCTTGACTCTGCGTCTCTACAGGGGGAGACAGAAGTGACTCACACGGGAAGGGGCCGGTCCTCCCACTGCACCTGCCCAGGATGCCCACTCCAGGGGAAGTGGGGTCCCCCAGCCCTTACCTACCTGAGTGGTCACAGGGTAGCACTTATCCATCGGCCCCCACACCGGCCTTAAGGTCTCCCCTTCAAGCTGTGTGACAAGGAGAGCGGAGGGAGGGAAGGTTGAGGTGACAGGCTAATTCACTGTCGATGCCCACACACACAGACACCTAAGAACTACGCGTCCTTAGAAAGCTAAAACTTGGCATTCATGAAACAAGAATAGTCCCTAAAACAGAATCAAAAAACCTCTAATTCTTGAAAACAAAAATATAAGAATAATGGGAATGAAAAATCCAATCAAAATGTAGGAGGTAAAGTTGAAAAAAATTTTTTCCCAGAAAGAACAGAGAGAAGAGACCAGGAGCTCCCCCAGCTAATTCATAGATCTTTCTGCGAGGGAACAGCCAGCAGGCTGAGGGGGCAGGGGGAGGTGCCAGGTAAATACATCCCTGTGTCACCCAGACAATTTCCCAAACGTGAGGGACACGGGTTTGCAGAAGAGCAGGAGTCAGCAAGTGTCTAGGACAATGGATGGCGGAGATCAGCCCCAGATTTTGTCATCAATAAATCTCAGAACACCGAGGACCAGGAACCAAAAAACTTCCAGAAATACAAAGAAAAAAGTCTGTTGTAGGAATTCAACTTTTCTCAGACCTTTCTTTGACAGTCTTTGAAGCCAGAAGACAATGAGAGTCTTCAGAATCTATGAGAAGAATATTTATAGTCTAGAATCCTATACCTACCCAAACTCTCAGTCAAATACAGATTAAGACTCTTTCAGACACGTGGTATCTCAAGACTACACCCCAGGAAGCAGAGGTTCCCCTAGAGGTTGTGTTCCATCAAAATAAAGGAGTGACAGGGCCCCCCCCCCCCCACCCAGAGCGATGAGAAAGGGAGGTCCCGGGACAGCTGAGCAGCGAACCTCCAGGACATCCTGTCAGTGTGGGGACAGCAGGAGGGAGGGCTCCGGGAGATAGGGCTCTGCAGAGACCATCAGATAAACCACCTAATTTGTCTAAATGTACTGCAAGGAGATTGATAGTTTTGGCAGAGAGCCTGGGTAAATTAATTGTAGGTAGAGAGAAAACTGAGGAAAAGAGAGACAAGACCCAAATCATACACCAAGAAGAGTAATCAGGGTATATGAGGTGACTCAGCTTGGAACACCGTTCTCACGTGGCAAAATGTAAGCCCTCCGTTGCTGGTCTAATAGGAATAATGACAGACGCCCCCCGAATGGCCAAAAACCCATGGCGAGTGCTGGAGCAGATGTGGAACCAATGGAAGCTCACCCTCAGGGCTGGTGACCAAGCGGAACGGGCCTCGACCCCTCTGAAAGCGCTGGGGTCTTACCGAACTATCCGGACGCCGACCCCATGACCCACCAGCCTCACTGCCGGCACAAAGGGAAGGGAAAACCGATGTTGACACAAAACTTATAAATGAATATTGATAGTGGGGTTTTTTAAAAGGTTTTATTTATTTTAGAGAAAGCACGAATGGGGGAGGGCCAAGGGGAGAGAGAATCTTGAAGCAGATTCCCTTCTGGGCGCGGAGCCTGATGCAGGGGCTCAATCCCATGACTCCAAGAGCATAACCTAAGCAGAAACCAAGAGTTGGACACTTAAACGGACTGAGCCACCCAGGCTTTATTTATGACCCTTAGCGGCTTTATTTGTGATCGTTCCCAACTAGAAACACCCAGATTTCTCCCAGGTGCTGAGCAGATAAACTGCAGCACCCGCCCTACGAAGGACACCTGCCCAGCAAGGAGGAGGAACGAGCTGCCGCTGCCCACGCGCCTAGAGAGGACGCGGCTGCCCCAAAGTCAGTGGGAGACCATACGACAGGCAGATGTCTTCACTTACAGGGCAATCTTGCTAAGGCCAAACTATCAGAACAGAAAACTGTTCGCCAGATGTCGGGGTGGGGGAAGGGCTGCCTGCACGTGAGTCCGCAGGAATTCTTCGAAGGGATGGAACTGCTCTGTTTTTCAGTTGTGGTGGGGGTTACCCAGGTACCAAAAATGAGCCCACTGCAGTGGAGGGGGACTTAAAAGGCAAAATGATAGAAAAGTCACCAAAATGGCACCCATGTTATTTAAAAGATTTTAACGACTGAAAATGTCATTCCTCAGATAAGAAATTTTATGATCCAAAAGCCCAGCTGTAGCCATACTGGAAGGCTGGAGGGAGGTGAAGTGTGTGTTGGAGGGGCAGTAAGGGACAGCTGTTCCGAGAGCTCAGTCCTCCGCTTCCACTGTAGGAATCCACTGGCTGGGGCGCCTGGGTGGCTCAGTGGGTTAAAGCCTCTGCCTTTGGCTCAGGTCATGATCCCAGGGTCCTGGGATCGAGCCCCGAATCGGGCTCTCTGCTCAGCAGGGAGCCTGCTTCCCCCTCTCTCTGCCTGCCTCTCTGCCTACCTGTGATCTCTGTCAAATAAATAAAATCTTTAAAAAAAAAAAGGAATTCACTGGCTACTGTTTACATCTGAAAATTCAAGACAAAACAGGATGAGCTTTGCTATTTAGAAACAGGAAAAATCAAAGAAAGGCTCCAGCTGGAAAGGTTGGAGGCTGGGAAGATTCCCACCCTGGGGTGCGGGGATCGGGGATCGTGGGTGGGGCACAAGGCAGCCATTTGTTGGTTTCAGGTCTTAAAACTTTGAAGAAACAAACTGTGTACATGCCTACCTTTGATGACATTCAACCTTTTTTTTAAGTGGAAACGTGACCAGTTACTTTAAACAACAACAACAACAAAGGAAGTCAAGTTGGACTCCGTGGCCTCCAAGGCACCTGCCAACACGGGCCTTCTTAGGGGCTCCCCGCCTCTGAATCGTCAGGCCCAAAAGGTGTAGCACATACTTCTCGGTGCTTCTGAGTCACTGACGCCCTTGTCTCTACGGGAATCCCCTCTTCCCAACAGCACTTTGCAGAGAGCGGGAGGCCTCCAGAGATCAAGGATGTGGTTCTGGCCTGTCACCTCCAGTGGCCGGGCTCGTCACTGTCCCTTGGGGGCCTGTTTCCTGTCTACATGCAGTGTGAGCTGCTGGGCTCCTGTGAGGGTTGCAATGACTGAGCACAAGGTTTATGTGAGGTTTACAATGACACACAGTATGTAGTCTGGCATGTGGCCCTTGGTGGGCATCCAGCGTGCCCCCAGGGCTGGGAGCAGGAGCTTCTGCACTGGGTTCTTAGCTCTGGGACATCGAGGACAGTATGAACCCCAGGCAGGCGTCCTGCTCCCCGCCACCCCATCCACATGAGCACTGAACCACATTCTAGAGCTACTCACACGAACGAGGGACCATCTCCTCCTCTTGGTTTGTGGACGCCATGGCCACGGCCGCAGAGCCCCAAATGTGACTATACAGCCACCCCTCGAGGGATGGAGCCTCAGTCTGGACACTTTGCCAGAAACACAACCAATTTCTGCAGAGCCCTCACACTCACACGCACGCACGTACACACGCACGCGTGCACATGCACACAGCTGGTTAACAGTGAGGTCAAGAAGCATGACCTCTACTCAGGCTACGGGGAGACCACCCCGGCCTCCACTGCGCTCACCTGTGAGGGCTCCTCAGCCACGTCATGGTCAGGGGCTGTCTTCCCCACAGACCCCTGAAAATAGTAGTACACCACGCCTGCAGTGGGTGGAGAAAGACTAAATGAAACATTTAAGAGCAAGACGATCACATTACGATGCCAGGATTTATAATATGCCAGAAATCGTATGCTTTTAAACTAAACTGGAAATGAAAGCCATTGGGTATTGAAGTGTATGAGAGGATATGTAATTTTCCATTACTGGTGTGCAGGCCCACGTTGAAGGTCACTGCTATAGGACACGAGGCTGTGCAGGTTCCAGTTCATGGGTTTTCCGGGGAGCGGGGAGGATGGGTTTTCAAATCAAATGTAGGTTCAAAAATTCGTTTCACTAGGAAGGTACCGAGGAAGGAAAGGGACAGAGGGCAGCCCTGACTCTGAGCAGCACGGCCAGTCCCTGGGAGCCCGGGGGGTAGGCAGCTGGAGTGTGGAGAGTGGGGCGACCTTGAGGTGAGAACCAGCACCCCCCATGCCCCCCACCCTCTCGCCATACTCGAGGCGGCCCCAGTACCCAGGCCCTTACCTGCAAGAATGAAGAGGTGTGCTATGTACAGGGGCTTGTAGAGCCTGGAAGGAAAGTGGAGTTGAGGGTAAAGCTGGGGCATCTCGTGCCCTCACTGCAGGGCCTGGGGGCAGGCACCGAGTTCCTCCCACTCCAAAACCCCGCCACCAATGCCGCCCGTGCTTGTCCCGACACGGTGAGTGAATAAAACCCTCAGCTGCAACCGGACTCGAGGGGGGTCCCGCCACCCGGGGATGGGGGGGCACGCTCTGTGCCTCTGCCTCTGTTGAGAGCCAGACTCAGAGCCTGGAGCACATCCCTTCTCCTTCCCTTCTGCACTTGTCCCCTGGGTCCACCTTGCCTTCCCAGCCAGAAAGCAAGAACCCGGCCGTGGCTGGGTACCCAGCGCCTGATCAGCTCGTCCTCATCCCCCCAGATCCTCCAAGGTCTGATCAGAAACTCTATCCCCATGACTTCCCTACCTCTTCCAGGTCCCCTCCCTTGGCACAACCAGAGAACCTTGACACTGCTGGGACAGTGGCTCCCTGTGTGCATGTGCGCACACACACACACACACACACACACGCACACTCATGCACACACATACACACATGCACACACATGCACGCAGGCACACACACATACACACGTGCACACATGCACACACATGCACACGAACAGGCAGGTCCCACCTGCCAGGACCAGGCCTTCCACCCCAACCCTGAGTCCCAGAGATACTGGAACAGTCAAGGAAAGGGGAATAGAAAACCCTGTTTTCCCCCTCTTAGACCCAAGTGGGGTCCCCCACTGTGGTCGCTCCAGGCACTGTGGCAGGCCCATGTAAACTTTACCTCTCTCTCTGGCACCCCAGTCCAAACACCATTTTCTGTCTAGGAAGAAAAGATGGGTCCACAGTCAGTGCATCGCACAAGCCCGGGATCCCGTGTTCCTTTCCTGGGTGGCTTACAGGGAGTGCGATGGGCCAGAGACGATCAGGGAAAGGCCAGAACCTCCACCCGCAGGGCTCAGCCAGGGCCAATCTTAGGACAGACTGAGCTAGCCCTGGGAGCTTGGAAATGCTCAGGAATTTCTCCCAAGACCTCGGAGTCCCAAACAAAAGCTAGTTTTCAATGCCCTCGGAGTTGGAAAGGTAGTTCTCAGAGAACTGGGTTGAAGAAAGAGACTTGGGTTAGGATGAAGGAAAAAGGTATCACTCTATTGAACATTTGGTGCAAAATGATCCCAGATGTAGGTAGCTAATTATTTCAGAAATGCTGTGCAACAGGAAATATTTGAAAGGGTTGTTAGTTTTTTTTTAAGATACTTATTTATTTGACAGAGAGAGATCACAAGTAGGCAAAGAGGCAGGCAGAGAGAGGGGGAAGCAGGCTCTCCGCGGAGCAGAGCCCGATGCGGGACTCGATCCCAGGAGCCTGGGATCATCACCTGAGCTGAAGGCAGAGGCTTAACCCACTGAACCACCCAGGCGCCCCAGGTTGTTAGTTTTTACTCATTATTATTGACTCTTGTAATTTGGGGAGTCCTGGGGACACCCCTAGTCTCTCAAAAAGATCCTCTCTGTCTGAAACCCCATCGGCAGGGTCGAACTCCATACAAGTCAAGGCCACAGTAAAGTCCAGGTCTCCAACATAAGCCAGACCCCATGTAGCCTGGGAAGCCTCCGCTTCCCAAGGGAGCTCCCTAGTCTCCCCAGGGACAAGTTCAGAATCTCCCTTTAGCCCTGCACCCCCACCTCCACCTGCTCCACTCTCAGCAGGGAACTCAGGCACCCCCAGATGGGAGTTCCCCCACTCTCTGCCGCCAAACCCGCCCAGTCTCTGCTCCCACCTCAGGGAGGCGGCTGCCCTCCGCTCTGGGCCAGCCCCACTCCGTGCTCTGTGCTTCTCCCCGCCCGGGTGTTTGGGGGCCCATATCTCTCACTGATACATTCAGCCTTTCCTTCTCTTCTGGCTCCTAATCAGCATTTCACACATAGCTCATCTCTCCCATTTAAAAAATGCCTTCTTGGGGCACCTGGGTGGCTCAATGGGTTAAGCCTCTGCTTTCAGCTCAGGTCATGATCTCAGGGTCCTGGAATCCAGCCCTGCATCGGGCTCTCTGCTTGCTCAGCGGGGATCCTGCTTCCTCCCCTCTCTCTGCCTGCCTCTCTGCCTGCTTGTGATCTCTGTCAAATAAATGAATAAAATCTTTTTAAAAAAATTCTTAAAAAAAAATGCCTTCTCCCTTGAACCAAGATCCCTTCCCCAGCGACCACTGTAACAGCCCCCTTCCGTCCACCCCAGCCCGCCAGCAGTCTACCCTGGGTGTCTTCACTCCTCTCGGCCTCCCCTCACCCCACAGCTGCCTCCGTCTCTTCCTGGCCCTGCAAACCTCCCAGACCTCTCCCACCAAGGTCACCAGTCCACTCTAGGCCACACCAAACCCTGTGGACCTTTGCCAGGCTTGGCTTGCTTCCCCTCTCTGCAGGGCCGTGTGCGCCTCCCTTCTCCTGACCACCTTCGAGGAGAAACCCACCAGCAATGTATTCGCCAGGAAGCTTTTTAGTCACTTATAATTTAGTGTGAGCAAAGTTATCAGGCTTTTCCTGAAAGGCGGTCTGGAGGAGGAGAGGAGAGTCGATGGGTCCCGTGGGAGACAAGAAGGGAAGGGGAAATGCCGGGTAGGAAGGGATGTGGCAAAGGGAAGCTGAGAGTTGTAGAGACAATTTTCACCTGCTTGGGAGCCTTACTGAGGACAGCCTTCGAGCCTGTTTGCCAAAGTTGCCAACCTCGAGGATGTCAGTGGTCTGCAGAGCACCCAGCGACCATACCAGTGTCCAGACAGGGTCCTCCTTGTCTCCCGTCTGGCTCCGGAGCTGAGCGTGTGAAGGGCACGGGAGCCCAGCTAAGTCTGGGAGTCTGGGGCCCAGCCCCTCCCTTTTGCAAGGACAGTGGTGTCTGTGTGTGACATCACGTCTCAGGGGGCTTTGTGACAGGACAGACCCTCCAACTGTGGCCAGAGCAGTTTGCCAGGTGCCTCAGGGCGGCCTTGAAGCCCCACCAGTCGGAGGCAGCCGCTCTGTAGCCATCTCTCTAGTCCCGGTCTCTAGTCCCATTCCGGGCCGAGCGCCTTCGGTGCGCCAAGCGATGTGCGAAGTCCTGTAGGAGTACAAAGACATAAAGGGCTGTGACTCCGTCCCGTCGCATGGCACAGTGAGGATATTTTCTGAGTCAAAAACAAGAACACAGTCTAACCATTTCTGAGCGCCCCCCAGCCATTCAGCCCATGTCTGCTCAGCTTCTGTTTGAGGCCAGGAGAAATGCTGAGGGGCTAGAAAGGCAAACAGGACCCAGAGCCTGCCTCTGAGAGGCAGACTTCTTCGCTTCAAGACAATAACCGACACCCTCCCCAAATTACTATGAATGTAACTAAATAATAATTACAAAACTCTGGGTGCACCTGGGGGGCTCCGTCGCTTAGGTGTCTGACTCTTGGTTTTGGTTCAGGTCATAATCTTGGGGTCTTGAGATCAAGCCCTGAGTTGGGCTCTGCACTCAGCACAGAGTCTGCTCAAAACTCTCTCTCCCCGTCCCTTTCTCCATGCCCTTCCCCCAGCTCACATATGCATTCTCTCTCTCAAAAAATAAAATCTAAACAAAACAAAACAAAACACAAGTATGGATGCTTAAAACTGAGAAATGCTTAGTTTCATATATACATGAAATAGTTACCAAGACAGACCATATTCTAAACCACAAAAGAAGCCTCAAAAAGTTTAAAATATTAAAGTCATTTCTAGTGGCTACCTGGCTGGCTCAGTCGGTAGAACATTTGACTCCTGATCTTGGGGTTGTAAGTTTGAGCCCCATATTGGGTGTGGAGCCTCCTAAAAAAAAAGTTTCAAGTATGTTCTTTGACTACAATGGAATTAAATTAGAAATCAGTAACAGGAAGACCCCTGGAAAATCCCCAAATATTTAGAAACTAAACAACATACATTTAAATAACACATGAGTGAAATAAAAAATCTAAAAGAAAGAAAGTATTTTGAACTGAATGAAAATGAAAAAATATCAGAATGGTGGGATGCAGTTAAAGCAGTACATAGAGGAAAAATCACAGCACTAGAAATAGCTATATTAGAAAATAACAAATGTCTCAAATGAATTACCTCAGTTTCTACTTTAAGGAACTGGGAATGGACAAGCAAATAAAGCCCAAAGGAAGCATAAGAATTAAAATTAAAAAGATTAAAGTGAAAATATTTGAAATAGAAAACAAAAATAATAGAAAAATATCAATAAAACCAAAAGCTGGTTTTGTGAGGTCAACAAAATGACTAATTCTGTAAATACACTAGACCAGAAAAAAATAAGATACAATAGGAAAAAGATAAGATCAATATTGAGAATGATGAAGGTAATAAAGACACAGATTCTATACATTGCAAAATGGTAGTAAGAGAATATTATGAACACACCATACCAATAAATTGGACAATATAGAGGAAATGGACAAAATCTTTAAAAGACACAAAATACCAAAATTCATGCAAGAAGAAATACATAACCTGATAACACAATATCTATAAGAGACATTAAATTTATTTAACTTTCCCACAAAGAAAGCTCCAGATGGCTTCACTAGTGAATTCTACCAAACTTTTAAGGAAGAAATAATACCAATTCTACACACTCTTCCTGAAAAAGAGGAGAGAAAACTTTCCATCTTATTGTACGAGGACACCATTATCTGACATCAAAACTGGACAAAGACAACACAAAACTATAGGACAACATCCTTCATAAACATAGAGGCACATATTTTTTTTTTTTTAAGATTTTATTTATTTATTTGAGAGAGAGGCAGTGAGAGAGCATGAGCGAGGAGAAGGTCAGAGGGAGAAGCAGACTCCCCGTGGAGCTGGGAGCCTGATGCGGGACTCGATCCCGGGTCTCCAGGATCATGACCTGAGCCAAAGGCAGTCGTCCAACCAACTGAGCCACCCAGGCGTCCCGAGGCACATATTATTAAGAAAATCTTAACTTGAGGGATGCCTGGGTGGCTCAGTCACTTAAGTGTCTGCCTTCAGCTCAGGTCATTATCTCAGGGTCCTGGGATGGAGTCCTGCTTCGGGCTCCCTGCTCAGTGGGAAGTCTGCTTCTACCTCTCCCTCTGCCTGTCGCTCCCCTGCTTGTGCTTCTTTTTCTCTCTCTCTCTGGCAAATAAATAAATAAAATATTATAAAGGAGGAAAGAAAGAAAGGAAGAAAGGAAGAAAGAAAATCCCAACTTGAGGGGTGCCAGGATGGCTCAGTCGGTTGAGTGTCTGCCTTTGCCTTAGGTCATGATCTCCAGGTCCTGGGATCAAGCCATATGTCAGGCTCTCCTTGCTCATCAGGGTATCTGGTTCTCCCTCTTCCTTTGTGCTCTCTCTCAAGTAAATAAAATCTTTAGAAAAATATGTTTAAAAATAAAATATTGACTTGAAACTAACATATAAAAAGGACAATATATAATACCAAAGGAGTTTATCCTCAGGAATGCAAGGTTGGTTCAACATTCAAAACCCAATCAACATAATTCACCATATTAACAAACTAAAAAAGAAAAAGCATATGAATATCTCAATAGATGCTTTAAAATTTTTAATAAAATCAACATCTGTTCTTAGGCAAACAAACAAACAAACCTCCCAGAAAACTAGGAGAGTTGAGAACATCCTCAACCAGATGAAGGACATCAGTGAAAAACTTAGTGCTTACAGTATACTCAGTGGCAAAATACCGAACGCTTTCCCCCTAAGTTCAGGAAAAAGGCAAGGATGTCTGCCTTCATCCTTTCTACATGATATACTGGAAGTTTTAGACAATGAACTCAGTCAAAAGGAAGAAGTAATTGCCCCTTTCACTGTTAGTAAACCTACCATATTCCTGAAAAGGGCAGATATATTAACAATAAAGCATAATATTAAACTTACCCCACCCTGACTAATCTAGTCCAATGACCAACCTAACATTTGAAAATCTGACTTATTACTACTTGTCAATTTTTTTCCCTGACATCAAACTCTATACTTTGAGTAACAGATCTCCAGAGTCAGAGCCTTATTACTGCAATGATTCAGCTATATACCAGAAATATATATCTTATATACTACTACTTGTGTCCATTGCATAAAAGAGCTGTAACATTTTTCTCCATCAATTTCTGTGGCAAATTGCAAATGAGACAGACAAAAAGCCTTTCACTTGCAAATATGTCATAATGTTATTCATGGGTTAAACTAATGTTTTCCAAATTTTATAATCATAATCACCCATTATAAAAGATGACCCCTCCCTTCAATGAGCTACAAAATTTAACATACAAAGAAAGAGAGAATAGGAGAGACAGAGAAAGAGAAGTAAAAGTCAACCAGATTGGAAAGGAATAAGTAAAACTGGCTTTATTTTGCAGAAAACATGATTGTGTATAAAATGCTACAGAATCATACAAAAAGCTACAATAGTTTAGCAAGGCTGAAGGATATAAGATCAATATATAAAAATAAAATATATTTATTGTGAATAGGAAACTGTCTTAAAAATAAACTAAAATGAATCAGATCGAGAGAAACTGAGAGAATGATCTTGGAGACGTTTCAGGAGAAAAAAAAAGTCAGATGTGAAACAACAGGTATGGTAGGAGCCCTGTACACACCGCCTCCCCGAGCTCAGCCCACAAATGCAAACGTGCAAGAACAGTGAAACTGCACACTTCCGTCCTCTTATCTAAGGAGCACACTTCTTTGTTGTTCTATATTGTGATAACAGCTTAATAGTCAACTCAACTCAAGGGGGTGGGAAATGAATCCTAAGTCATTCTTGAGGCTTTGTTGCCCCTCAGCCCCTACCCAGAATTTGACCCAGATTCCAGGAGTTTGTTTGTGCGGTGCCAAGGCTTATGAGGGCAAGGACTATGCCTCCTTCTCCTCTATGTCTTCTGTGTCTGGCTCCGTGGCTGGCCAGGAACACTGGGAATGTCCAGGGAATGCAGGTCATGGTCTCACAGAGGGTACGTGTCAGGGTCCGAAATCCAGATTCCTGCCCCCCACTCCCCTGCTCCCGAGGACTCTGACTTCAGCCCATGCCCTGTGAGATCTCCCTCTATCTAATCTGAAGTGATGAGATGATTTTCAGAGCCAGCTTCACCCGGGGCCCCGTGCTGGGATGACCACACCCGGTGCATCTCCCCCTTCCTACTCAGTGTTGTCAGAGGAGACCTGGAGGAGAGGCGGGACTTCCACATCTGACCAAGGTAGAAAGCAACCTCGCTCCCATGGTGTCTGTGGAAGCCACAAGGGGAGGAGCAGTAAGGAGGCCCCCTGCCCCGTACTGACCAGAGAGGTATGAGAGGGAGATCCGCAGGCAGCCAGATCTACCACTCCTGCTGATAACCGTGAGGGGCCCCCCTGGTGTCAGCTAAGGCTGAGTGGAACCTGGACTCCTCCCCTGACCTGTAGTAACAGGAAGTTCCTCCATTTCCCTTGCTGGAGTGGTGTCATTTTAAGAAAAAAGAAAGGAAGAAGGAAAGAAAGAAGGAAGGGAAGGGAAGGGAAGTGGGAAGGAAGAAAGAAGAAAAGAAAAGAAAGAGAAAGAAAGAACAAAAGAAAGAAAGAGGGAGGGGAGGGAAGGAAAAGGAAGGAAAGAGGGAAGAAAGAAGAGGGGAAAAAAAGAAAGAGAGAGAAGGAAGGAAGGAAGGAAGAAAGGAAGAGGGAAAGAAGTTTAAATAAGATCCAGGATCTCATACCATAATATCTAAAATGTCCAGGTTTCAATAAAAAATATCACTGATCATACCAAAAACAAGGAACAGCTTAAACTGAAACAACAGAAAATTAATCACTAGATACCAACAGCTAGATGCAAAAGGCAGAATTATCTGCAAAGATTTTAAAGCAGCCATCATAAACATGCCTGAAACAAATAAAAGAGTCCTGGGAGAGAAATGTTGGGTAAGGAAGGGTGCCTGGGTGGCTCAGTTGGTTAAGCGGCTGCCTTCAGCTCAGGTCAGGATCCCAGGGTCCTGGGGTTGAGTCCCACATCAGGCTCCTTGCTCAGCAGGGAGCCTGCTTCCCCCACTCTGTCTGCTGCTCCCCCTACTTGTGCTCTCTCTGATAATAATAAATAAAATCTTTTAAAAATTTTACTTGAGACAGAGAGAGAATGTGAGTGGGGGGACAGGGGCAGAGGGAGAGGAAGAGCGAGAGGCAGACTTCCCACTGAGCAGGGAGCCCAACGTGGGGCTTGATCTCAGGACCCTGGGATCCTGACCTGAGCTGAAGGCAGACGTTAAACCGACTGAGCCACCCAAGTGCCCCTCAACTGACTTTTGATAAAGATGCAAAAGCAATTCAGTGGAGAAAAACTGGCTTTCGACAAATGGTTCTGGAGTAATTTGGACATCCACAGGCAAAAAAAAAAAAAAAATCTTTATCTAAATCTAACACTTATGCAAAAGTTCATTTAAAATGCATCAGGTAGGGGCGCCTAGGTGGCTCAGTGGGTTAAAGCCTCTGCTTTCGGCTCAGGTCATGATGCCAGGGTTCTGGAATCGAGCCCCACATTGGGCTCTCTGCTCAGTGGGGAGCCTGCTTCCTCCTCTCTCTCCCTGCCTGCCTTTCTTGCCTACTTGTAATCTCTGTCTGTCAAATAAATAAATACAATATTTTTAAAAAATGCATCAGGTACTTAAATGTAGAACTATGTTCTACATTTTTAGGGAAAAAAGCTTTTAGGGAAAAAAAATCATAGAAAATCTTCTGAACTTAGGGCTTGGCAAAGGGTTCTTCGATTTGACACCAAAAGCACAATCCATAAAAGGAAAAAAATTAAACGTTCTTGGTCTGTGAAACACCCTGGTGGAAAGAGGAAAAGACAAGGGGCGTCTGGGTGGCTCAGTGAGTTAAGCGTCTGCCTTCAGCTCAGGTCATGATCTCAGGGTCCTGGGATCGAGCCCCGCATCGGGCTTTCTGCTCAGAGGGGAGCCTGCTTCCTCCCCTCTCTCTGCCTGCCTCTCTGCCTACTTGTGATCTTGGTCTGTCAAATAAATAAATAAAATCTTAAAAAAAAAAAAAGAAAGAAAGAGGAAAAGACAAGCTGCAGAGTGGGAGGAAATATTTGCAAACCGCGCATCGGACAAAGGACTAGTATCCAGAATATATAAAGAACTCTTAAAAGTCAACAGGTAATGGGGCACCTGGGTGGCTCAATGGGTTAAAGCCTCTTCCTTCGGCTCAGTCATGATCCCAGGGTCCTGGGATTGAGCCCCACATCGGGCTCTCTGCTCAGCAAGGAGCCTGCTTCCTCCTCTCTCTCTGCCTGCCTCTCCGCCTACTTGTGATCTCTCTCTCTCTGTCAAATAAATAAATAAAATTTATTTTATTTATTAATTTATTTTTTATTATTTTTTATTATTTTTTAAATTTTATTTATTTAATTATTAAAAAAAAGTCAACAGGTAAACAAACAATCTGATTAGAAAATGGACAAAAGACATTTCAGTAGAGAGAGTATAAGATGGGAAATGAGCATTTAAAAATGGGAAATGAGCATAGGATGTTCAATAACACTACCCATAAGGAGAATGCAAATTAACACAGCAGTGAGGTATTTCCCACACTGCGCTCAGAACGGCTGAAATACAGAAGTTGCTGCATCACTGCAGACCAGGCTGTGGAGAACTGGACACCTGCACACCGCTGATGGGCAAGTGAAATGGTTTAGTCACTCTGGAAAACAACTTAGTAGTTTCTGAAACAACAGTATAGGCAGCAAACGCATGACCCAGCAGTTGTGCTCCTGGGTTACACCACAGAAACGAAGACACAGAGTAGCATAAAAGCTATACACACACATTTGTAGCAGTTCCATTGATAAGAGCCTAAGATCAGAAACAACGCAGAGGTCCTCTACGGGGTGGTGGTTAAACCACGGGATATCCGTATCACAGAATAGTACCCAGAAATGAAAAGGAATAAAGTTTTGATACACATAAGAACCTGGGTGAATCTTAAAAGTATTATGCTGATTAGGAAAAAAAAAAAAAGCCTATTCAAAAGGTTATATACTGTATGATCCCATTAGCATAACATTCCTGAAATGACAAAATGGGTCCCTTTATCAGGGACTCAGAAGGGGGTGGGGGAAGGGAAACACAAGGGGTCCTTGCAATGGGAATATTCTGTATCTTGATTGTATTGATGTCAATATCCTGGTTGTTCTATTATATGACCCTTTTACAATATGCTACCATTGGGAAAAACTGAGTAAAGGCCATACCTGGACTTCTGTTTTATTTCTTATACATATGAATCTACAATTATCTTAAAAGTTTAATTTAAAATATCAGGTATGGGGACGCCTGGGTGGCTCAGTTGGTTAAGCAGCTGCCTTAGGCTCAGGTCATGATCCCAGCGTCCTGGGATCGAGTCCCACATCGGGCTCCTTGCTCGGCAGGGAGCCTGCTTCTCCCTCTGCCTCTGCCTGCCACTCTGTCTGCCTGTGCTCGCTCTCTCTCGCTGTTTCTCTCTGACAAATAAATAAATAAAATCTTTAAAAAAAATAAAATAAAAAAAAAATAAAATAAATAAAATAAAATATCAGGTATATTGGGACGCCTGGGTGGCTCAGTTGGTTGGACGACTGCCTTCGGCTCAGGTCATGATCCCGGAGACCCGGGATCGAGTCCCGCATCAGGCTCCCAGCTCCACGGGGAGTCTGCTTCTCCCTCTGACCTTCTCCTCACTCATACTCTCTCACTGCCTCTCTCTCAAATAAGTAAATAAGATCTTTAAAAAATAATAATAAAATAAAATAAAATATCAGGTATAACACAGGGAAAATGATAAAAGCCGCTTTTCGTTACTTCTAGGGACCAGAAAGAAAAGGCCAAGCAGGCGGCAGTGTGTGGCTGTGTTTCTGGACCCCGAATCAGCTCCTGGTTTTGCCTCCATCTGGGAAGTCCATGGTCCCCTCTGCCACTGGAACTCAACAGACCCTCTGCTCTTATCTCTGACCCTAGGTAGTCTCAAGGAAAAAGAACACAAACAGATGTTGACTGTTTTAGATAGAAAAACTTTAAATCAACACAATAGTGGGGTGGGAGGAGGGAGGAAGTGTAAGAGAAACACTGAATAAGAGATTCGGGGATCTCGTTGTCACTCCACCATCAACTGAACGCGTCTCCTAAATGCCCAGGGCTTCCATTCAGCCCAATTGAACATTTACCGGGTACCAAGGACAGTAGCAGGAAAGGCTGGGAGTAGTGAGTGGTTAGCCTTTAACCCACAACTATATATATATTAACACTGTTCTCCCAGTAAAGTAACATTCTTTGTTACAGAATATTGACATTTTCTTAATTTGGGATGTAATGTACAATGTAAGTAAAAATTGAGGTCTTAGATGCTAACAGGGGGTCAAGAAAATACCCTGGATGTGCTGCACACCCCGCCCCTCCCCCACGAGACTGCTGCTTCACTCTTTTTCACCGGGATCTACTCTGTGTGACATGTTATAGGGACTGAGGCTAAAGGAAGTTAACAGGATTCTCACAATCTGATTAGTAGACACTTAGCAAACGTCCGTGTGCACCAAACATCTTCTAGGCATTTCACGTTACATACTTTATCTCATTCAATCCTCACAACCCTGTGTGGTAGCCACTGTTATCCCCATTTTACAGATATGGAAACCAAAGACCATGGGAGAAAGGTAACTTGACGTACAGCTTATAACTAGTATCAGGAACAGACAATAAATTCTTTTCACTGTATACTACATTGCTTCTAATTCTATAGAGGATATTTATTTTCTGTGCTGTGCTATACTTTCCCGACTTTCTAAAATCATTGTTTTTAACAAAGACAAATAGGGTCTTTTTTTTCTTTTTTAAGGCGATGAGAGCA
>PISX010032088.1:0-16603 GCA_004024625.1 Mellivora capensis
GGGGGACTAGGGGGGAAGAAAAAAAAGAAAAGAAACAAGATGGGATTGGGAGGGAGACAAACCATAAGTGACTCTTAATCTCACAAAACAAACTGAGGGTTGCTGTGGGGAGGGGGTCGGGAAAGGTGGGTGGGGTAATGGACATTGGGGAGGGTATGTGCTATGGTTAGTGCTGTGAAGTGTGTAAACCTGGTGATTCACAGACATGTACCCCTGGGAATAAAAATTTGTTTATAAAAAATAAAAATTAAAAAAAAAAAAAGATTATCCACCATGACCAGGTGGGATTTATCCTTGGGATACAAGGGTGGTTCAACATTCGCATATCAGTCAATGTGATAGGACAAATCAATAAGAGAAGAGAGAACCACATGTTCCTCTCAACTGATGCAGAAAAAGCATTTGACAAGATACAGCATCTGTTCCTGATTAAAATGATTCGAAGTATAGGGATAGAGGGGACAGTCCTCAACTTCAAAAAATCCATCTATGAAAAACCCACAGTGAATATCATCCTCAATGGGGAAAAGCTGACAGCCTTCCCTTTGAGATCAGGAACACAATACAGATGCCCACTCTCACCACTGTTGTTCAACATAGTACGAGAAGTCCTAGCAACAGCAATCAGACAATAAAAAGAAATAAAAGGTATTCAAATTGGCAATGAAGATGTCAAACTCTCTCTCTTTGCAGATGACTTGATACTTTATATGGAAAACCCAAAGACTCCACCCCCAAACTACTAGAACTCATATAGAAATTAAGAAAGGTTGAATTCTTGATGGCAGTTTTTGAATTCTGAGTCCATCCATTTCTGAAACTAACTCTAATTCTGTTCTTCCTATTTAGATTTTCATAAAAATGTTGCAGTTAATAGCTCAGCAATCTACCTTTGTCCCCATGTCTAAAGTGAGATTGATTGATGGATTGATTTTTGACCCTGTTTTTTTGGCACAGAGCTCCTAAAACTTTTGCAATTTTGTATATAATAAAAACACTAGGGAACATCTTTTAGTCTAATACTTAGTCTTTGATCTTGGTTCCTGACACAGGGTTCCTAAAACCCTCTAATTTCCTGGGTGATGCGAGTGTCTCTTGTTCTAATGAGGTGACTCTGTGTGGGCTCCTGAATGACTCCTGACTGAGGGCTGGTCCCCAGAAAAAGTAAGCCATGATTAGAAGCTTGGAATTTTCAGCTCCCTATCCCTCATTCTCTTGAGAAGGGAGAAGGGCTAAAAATAGAGCTAATGATTGATTATGCCCACATGATGAAGCCCTCCATAAAAATCTCAATTGTTTGTGGTTTGGAGAGCTGACAGGTTGGCCAAAACATCCACACATCAGAGAGTGACACTTCTCAACTCCATAAGGAAAAATTTCCTGTGCTCAGAACCCTCCCAGACTTCATTTTAGGCATCTCTTCATCTGGCTGTTCAACTGTATCTCTATCATATCCTTTAATAAACTGGTAAGCATGTTTCCCTGGGATCTGTGAGTCACTCTTGCAAAGGGGAGGGAGTATTCTGGGAATCCTGATTTGTAGCCAAGTCAGAAGATGTGGGCAACTAGGGAACTACTATTTGCAATTGGCATCTAAAGAAGCATGGGAGCAGTCTTGTGGGAACTTGTGGGATCTGACACTATCTCCAGGTAGACAGTGTTAGAATTGAGCTAAATTGTAGGACAGGGGCACCTGGGTGGCTTAGTTGGTTAAGTGTCTGCCTTTGGCCTAGGTTATGATCCCAGGGTGCTGGGATCGAGCCTGACGTCGGGCTCTCTGCTTCTCCCTCTCCCTGCTGCTCCCCCTGTTTATACTCTCTGTCAAATGAATAAATAAAATCTTAAAAATAAAAAATAAAAATTAATTAATTAATTATTTGTAGGACTGTCAGCTGGTGTCCCAGAGAATTGCTTGGTGTGGGAAAAACCTCCATACATCTTCTGTCAGTATTGTGAGTATGTGGTAGTAGTATGAGAGTAAAAGAGACCCACAAGAAAAAATACACAAGAGGTAGACTGAACTAAGTTTTTCTAATATATCTGCTTCTTTCGGAAATTCAGTTAATGTTTCAAAGGGCAAGATCATTCTTTAAATCTTTTGATACATGCTTCAAAGCTGTTTTTAAGAGAAGAAAGTGCCATTCCCAGCTCAAAAAAAAAAAAATTCTAAGGGAGAAGATAAAATTCTTACCTTAGATTTCTCAAGTAGTTACTTATAGGATATAGTAAAATTTAAGTTGAAAGTGATTTACATATTAGTAAGTGGAAAAAGATAACAGGAAATGAACCCACTTGAGGACAGATTCACTCGCAATGTTTTTAATATAAAGGGCATTTAAATGATTACGAATGGATACAATTAGTTCTAAAATATTAGGCAATAAAAAATTAATAATATGCAGCCTAGATATCCGAGTGATGTAAGCCAATTAGCCAGCAATTTCCCAGAAGCCAAATATAGTTCCCAAAATGGTCAATTTATAGAGCATACTTGTTTCTTCTATGCATTTAATTTTAGTTGACTGTTTTACATTTGTCTCATAATAATGGTACAAGAATTTTTTATTCATTTGGGCCCCTGGGCCTGTTTTGAAAACCAAATGAGAACCATCCAATTAAAACTAAACAGTTAGCAAAACAAGAACTTTGGCAAATTGGTCATTTGGAGGGATTACCTGTTTGGGGAGTTGGATTTGAAGAATTGACTTTGAGCAAAATGACCTAAACAAAGATCTAGTAGGTCAATTTTAATTGTCTTAGATTATATGAACAGTATTTGTTTTATGAGGGCATTACTGGGGAGCTACTCTTTATGTCCGCAAAAGACCAACTCCAAAACCAAGAAATGGGCATGAAATAAAGGGCAAAATTTAGTTGGTCATAAAGAAAAATGTGCTAAATGTATTTGGGTTGACTTTGGGTTAACTTTCAATATGCCTAGACACCCATCTGCTTGAAGTTATCTCTTTAGTTCCTTTTCAGGCCTATAAGGACAACACCCCTTGGAATCCCAATCCAAGGAGAATGGGAAGGCCAAGTCAAACACAGGATGATAAAAGAAAAGATAAAGGGTGTAGAGATATTTGTTGAAGAAAGGCTCAGAGGGATGCAACTGAGGGGAAGACAAAGCTCAGAAAGCACTGATTGGGCACAATGAGGACAAACTATGAGGATTTTAATCATTTCACACTATTATTGGAAGAAGCATTGTGGAGACAGACAAAAGTATGATGCTTATGACTATTTCTTTAGAGGTATAGCCTGAGTGGAACTTATTGAGAGAATTGTTTCAGGAGAAAGGTAGTCTGGAAAGCAGGATAACAGGAGAAAGTTAAGCATGAATTTAGTCTCAGCTGGGAGTCCAGCTTCAGTGTGACCCCAGAGGCAGTCCTGGAACCTGACACCCACCACAGATTGGTCCTTCTTTAGCAGCTGACTATTGTCTAGGGGCTCTATAACATTCCAGATAAGATGGCTGTCCCTGGCTGAGAGCAATTCTCCATAATAGGCTGTGAGTTATTAACTGCCAATAATTCCAAGAGCTGGACAGGATATTCACTGTCTAACTAGAGAGCATGTGTGTGGGGCGCCACTAGCATCCACTACAATGTCTATTTTACTAAATGTGATAGGTTCTTCCCTGGTCTCTCTAATTAGCATTAGAAGTATTTACTAATTAGTCTTTGATAATGGCACTTTTTAAATCCCATATTACTGCTTCTCAAAATTTTCACTGATGACTCTCTGATGTCATGAGAGTGGGAGTGGATATTGTGAAGCATAGGCAGACTGCTCCCTGAAGCCCAGCATTTCTTTGAAATTGTATTTTACTTTTAAAATTTAAATAAACATCTTGGGGCACCTGGGTGGCTCAGTGGGTTAAGCCTCTGCCTTCGGCTCAGGTCATGATCTCAGGGTCCTGGGATCAAGCCCCACATCCGGCTCTCTGCTCGGTGGGGAGCCTGCTTCCCTCTTTCTCTCTGCCTGCCTCTCTGCCTGCTTGTGATCTCTGTCAAATAAATAAATAAAATCTTTAAAAAATAAATAAATAAAATTTAAATAAACATCTTATGCTCCACATATATTGAAGCTGATTTTGAGAAAATATTTGACATATAATAAATATATAAAAATAAATATGTGTGTGTATATATATATGTATGTATATATATGAAAAATATTTAACTTGTTACCAAATTTTGATTAAAAGTAATGATTTAGGATGATACCAATGATTTATTCTGTGGTTTGTGTTAGGCACTTAGGGGAATTTATACCCACATTTGTGAAGCACAAAGTAGGAGTCAGCCTTTCCTATCTCTTATACATTAGGTAGTTGATAATTAGAGGGAGCTAGTTTATTAATGAATACTTTTATGTTTTTTAAATTACAGGGGCAAATTGAGACAAAGTTGACCTTCTTTAGTCATTAAATCATGCTGTTGACATTAGAGTTACAGAACTGTTTTTCACTAAGAGATACATTTAGCCTACTAAAGGCTTCTTAGGTATGTATTTTCCCCTAAAGTTCCTTTTTTAAAATTATGTATTTATTTATGATTGAGAGAGAGAGAGCACAAGTGAGGTAGAGGGGGAGAGGGAGAAGCAGATTCCCCGCTGAGCAGGGAGCCCAATGTGGGGCTCCATTGCAGAACCCTGGGATCATGACCTGAGCCAAAGACAGATGTGTAACCGACTGAGCCACAGAGGTTCCCCTCCCCTAAATTTCTTCTATCATTGTTACATCAAAATATATTTAGTTTTGTATGATTATTATTCTTAATAAGGGCTATGTTTGTTTATTTGAAATTCACTGTGACAAATGCACTGGGACTATAAAATGATTCTGACCAATCCTATTTATTTTGTGGAATGGCCAATGAGCTGAATTAGACCACAAAGTGCTGGGCTGGACTTGAAGATTGGAAAATGTTAATTCTGACTGGCTTCTGCGGTGTCTCATTTCAGTTTACCACTGAAACAGTAAACAAGCAGTCCAAAGCTTCCATGAAATGAGGATACAAATAATGACTCAAAGCTCTGCAAAGCCACCCTACATTTCTTAAGGAGACATGCCCATGGTTTAGGAGTTGGCAACTTGTAAGTATTGAGAGTCCTGCTCAGTGACAGTAGCCGTGAAATGAAGGTATTTCGTCTATTAGATTGGGATAGAGGCCACCATGAAACTCAGCTCTCCTTTTACCAATTGTAAGGCAATTCTTTCTATGCCACAGGTACCATTCAATTTCTTACTGTGCACTAGGCCTACTATGGGCATAAACATAGTCAGGTTAGCTACTGGAAATCTAGGGTGAAGAGGCTCATTGTGGGGAAAAAAACACAAATTAAATCAATTTTTTGACCAAAAAAAATCCAACTACATAAAAATATTCTAAATTGTGTATTAAAGACTGACTCCAACTACCCACAAGATTGGACCATCAATTTCATAAAAATTGACCACATGCTAAGTAATCAGTATGAATCAATCAATGTACATAGATTTAGTAGCCACTTAAATAGGGATAGAACTCCCAAGATACCAGTAAATCATGTGGAACACAGTAAGAACTTTCTACATGTACATGGAATGAATTGTTATATTTTCTGTGCAACTTTACTTCAGGAAGAAAGTGTTCAAATATGTTTTTAAAAATATAATAATGTATAACACAGAGGATATGGGGAGATGGAGAGGAGAAGGGAGTTGAGGGAAATTGTGGGGGAGATGAACCATGAGAAACTATGGACTCTGAAAAACAACCTGGGGGTTCTGAAGGAGTGGGGGATGGGAGGTTGGGGGAGCCAGGTGGTGGGTATTATGGAGGGCACCCATTGCATGGAGCACTGGGTGTGGTCTAAAACTATGAATTCTGTTACGCTGAAAAGAAATGAAATTTAAAAAAAAAAGAAAAAAATATATAATAATGTATTTACTTCACACTATAGTACATTCTGCCTACAAAAAGTTAAGGATCTTTCATACTATTGTAAAATGATTATTATCAGGAGTTCTGTAATTTTCATCCTATAGAGTCCAGGGTGAAAACTTTACTTCTCAAAAATACATCTCTCTTCTATCTCTCTTGTTTCTCTCTCTCTCTCTCTCTCTCAAACACTCACATATATATCTTCTTTGGAAATTAGAATTCAATCTACAGTTAATCCAGATATTTTGGATGACAATCCTCTTTAATTGAACTTCCATAGTTCAGTAAAATTCTATCAATAGCAGATTTATTTCTGTTTTGTGTGTTTTATATCTATGCATTTTCTATTGCTCATCAGTGATTGTTTATTCTAGGTATCATTTATAATCAAGTCAATAGTTGTGGATGCTGTGTGCTTTTTTTGTCAACTAAGACAATTCACTCATCTCTTACATTGCATTTGTTATGGGATTGTTTAGGGATAGAAAGTTATTATATACCTATTTATTTTCAGAAAATTAAGCCAATTTAACATATTGTGGATTCCCCCTTGGAGGGTAGTGGTACACAATTCAATTATTTTATGTTTTAAAATTAATTATACCTATGTAGCATAAAGGGCATTATTCTGTAAGTAAATAATTCATAATTTAATTCCTCAGATACATTTTAATAAGTACTAAAATAATAATTTTGATAACCTCTAAAGTGTATTGTTTGAGGAAATGTAATGAAAATTCTTAGCGTTATTTCACTAGATTAACATATTTTATTTTATTTTTTTTTAAAGATTTAAAGAAAGAAAGAGAGAGAGCATGAGCGGGGGTGGTGGGGGAGGATGGTCAGAGGGAGAAACAGACTCCCTGTCAAGCAGGGAGCCCGATGTGGGACTCGATCCCGGGAGTCCAGGATCATGACCTGAGCAGAAGGCAATCGCTTAACCAACTGAGCCACCCAGGTACCCCAAACAGATTTTATTAATAGCAGAAATACCTAAAGAATTTTTTTTAAATTTTGCCAAATTAAATAGTTTAGTGAAGAAAATAATGGAAAACAAATTTCCACTTCTTAAAAAACTAAAATATAAGCCATATTTAGATATGGAAAAAAATCTACTGTTTGGGCTACTTTATTCTGCAGCCTAGAAAATAATTCCATAGCAGTAATATAAGAGCTCACCCAGTGCATTAAAGCAGAGAGATTAGATAAGCACAGGTTGCTCATAACAGTCAGGCTTGATAACTCACAATCATATTCTTCCTGAACATTCCAAGCTTTGATCCTATCAAGATTTTTAATACAAGCTTCAGAATCACTGTATTAAGGATCTGAGTTTAAATTATCCATTAACAACTTTCTGGTCAATGATATTAAAATACAATACTCTTATATCTTCCCTTTCACTCATCACCACTCAATATTCTCCTATTTAGTGTTACAATGGGCTAAGCCATTTTGAGTAGTGTTTTTCTTTAAATACAGCTATTATTACAGAGCTTTGCCAGCCAGTGACAGAAATCTAACCCAATGGCTTAAGTGGAAAAAAAGGAGACTTTGGGGCTCTGATAACTAAACCATGAAAAAGAATGCAATAGCTGAACCTGGTCTCAGTGTCAGATTTCCTCACTATAGCCCTTTCTCTGTTTCTGGCTGTATATCCTCTTCAGCCTCTTAGTATCTTGTTTTCACTAGTGTCTGTGTCACCTTCTTCCAGATTTGCTTGACAAATTGTGGGGTTCTAGAGATGCTAACTGTACCCTTGGATTCAAAGTTATATACTTGACAACATAGAAAGCAGGCTGTACTCTTAGCCTATTGTGTCATTGACTTTTTAGGTATAAGATTGTTTTTCCTTTTTTTAATTGAGATATAATTCCATACCAAAAAAATCATCTTTTAATATATATAATTCAGTGATTTTTAGTATACTTACAAAGTTGTACAACCATTACCACTATCTAATTTCAGAACATTAGAATACCTTGAAAAGAAACCTTTTTCAAATTAGCAGTCAGTCTCCATTCCCTATCCCCTTTCCTCAGCCCCTGGAAATCATTAAACTACTTTCTGTCTCTATGGGTTTGCCTATTCTGGATTTTCCTATAAATGGAATTATATAAACAGGGATCTTTTGTGTCTGGCTACTTACCTAGCATAATGTTTTCATCCATGTTGTAGCATGTATCAACACTTGCATGGCTACATAACATTCCATTGTAGGGGTAGACCACTTTTGTTTATCCATTAATCAGTTGTTTCTACTTTTTGGCTATTCTGGATAATAGGGCTACAAATATTTGTATACAAATTTTTAAGTAGACATTTGTTTTCATTTCTCTTGGGTATAGACCAAGGAGTCAAACTGTTGGATCACACCGTAATTCTGTGTCTAACTTTTGAGGAATTGACAAACTGTTTTCTTTATATACTGTAACATTTTATACTCCCATGAACAGTGTATGAGGATTCTAATTTCTCCACATTCTCCCTAACAACTATCATTGTCCATCTTCTTCTAGTCATTCTTGTAGATATGAAATGGTATCTCACTGTGGTTTTGATTTGCACCTTCCTATGCTAATGATGCTGAGCTTTTTTTTATGTGCTTATTGCCCACTGTATATTTTTTTTGGAGAAATATCTGTTCTTCTGCTTTGCCCATTTTTATTGGCTTGTCTTTGTATTATTAACTTGTATAAAAACTTTATATATTATGGAGATATATTACATATCAGATATATGGTTTGCAAGTATTCCATATGCACTTAAAGAATAAAGAATATTTTGTTGCTGTTGGGTGGATTGTTCTGTAGATGGCTATGTAGGTCTAGTTGGTTTATAGTGATGTTCAACTCTCTTATTTCTTTCTGTTTAGTTGTTTCAGTTACAAAAGTATGGTACTGAAGATTTCAGTGATTGTTGAGTCACTTATTTTTCCATTCAATTCTGTCAATTATTATTTCATGTTTTGGGGGCCTCTGTCAGATGTGTTTATGTTTGTAATTGTTATGTCATCTTGATGGACTATTTTTTCATTACAAAATATTCACCTTTGCCTTCAGCAACAATTTGAAATAAAGAATGTTTCATCTGAGATTAGTATAGCCACTACAGCTCTCATTTAGTTACTCTTTACATGGTATATCTTTTTCTATCCTTTTATTCTCAATCTGTTTGTGTCCTTGAACTTAAAGTGTGTCTCTTATAAACAATTTATAGTTGAACAATGTGTTTTTTTTTTAGTCTATTTTGTTAATCTCTGGTTTGCTTTGGAGCTTTTAATATATTTACATTTAATGTAACTGCTGATAAAGTAGAATTTATGTGTGTCATTTTGCTATTTGTTTCCTTTTTTTTAAATTTTATAGTTCTCCATTACTGTCTTCTGTTGTGTCAATTATACATTTTCTGGTGTACAATTTTGCTTATGTTGTTTCTTTCAATATATATTTTTGAGATATTTTCTCAATATTTGCCTCTTGTGATTACAATTAACATATTATAACAACTAATTTGGATTAATGTACACTCAATTTTAATAGTTTCCAAATTTTTGCTCCTATGTTGCTTTCTCCCATTCTTTATGCTATTATTTTTCCAATATATTTCATCTTTATACATTGTATGTCCATTGACAAGGATTTATAACTATTATTTTATGCAATTATCTTTAAGATCAGATAAGAGAAAAAAGTCACAAAGAAGAGGAAGTTTAAGCTGTCCTTTACATTTACTTAGCTAGTACTTTTACCAGTGCCCTTTTTTTCTTTGTGTGGATCCAAGTGTTTGCCTAGCGTCCTCTTAATTTATGATAAAGAGCTCTCTTTAATATTTCCTGTAGTAAGTTTTCTAGCAAAGATTCTTTCTTTTTATTTATCTGAGAATGCCTTAATTTCTTTTTGATTTTTTTAAGGATTGTTGGCTAAATATTTGGTTGACAAACTTTTTCTTTCAGTGTTTTGAATACGTCATGCTCTGGTATCCATGGTTTCTGATGATAAATTATCTGTTAATTTTATAGAGGATTCCTTGTACTCAATGAGTTATTTCTCTTTTGTTCCTTTTAACTTGTCTTTGGCTTTCAACAGCTTGAATATGATTCAACAAAATTCAGATCTCTATGAATCTATATAATATAGAGGCTACTGAGCATGTACAAGAAGTGCAGACTAATGCTTTTCATTAAATTTGAGAAGTTTGGGGCATTATTTCTCCAAATAAACTTTCTGCCTCTTTCTGTCTTTCCTTTGCTTCTAGTACTTTCATTAATACATATATTGGTATATTTCATGGTGTCCCACAGATCTCTGAGATCCAGTTCACTTTTCTTCAACATCATTATTTATTATGTTTCTCATTGCAATGTTCTGAAAATTTCTGTCTCTTCAAAATTCATATGTTGAAATTCTAATGTCCAATATGAGAGTACTAGGTGGCGGGGCCTTTGGGAGGTGCTTAGCTCATGATTGTAGTGCTCTTATGAATGGCCTTAGAGACCCCATAGAATTTCCTAGCCCCATTCCACTCTGTGTGGATATAGTGAGACATCTGCAACTGAAAGAGGGTCCTCACCTAGCCATCCTGGCACCTGGAATTCCAGCCTCCAGAATCATGAGAAATAAATTTCTGCTGTTTATAAGCTACTTAGTCTATGAGTATATTGTTATAACAACCCAAACACTCAGACTGGATAGTATCAATTGACCTAACTTTAAAATTTTTATCTACTTATTGATATTCTCTATTTGGTGAGACACTGTTCCCATATTATCCTATAGTTCTTTAGACATGTTTTTTTTTTTAGTTCAATGACCATGTTTAAAATAATGATTTAAAATCTTTGTTTAATAGATCCAATATATTGTTTCCTCAGTATAGTTTCTATTGATTTATCACATCTTTTACTTGTGTATCAGCCATACTTTCTTATTTGCATGTCTCATAATTTTCACCTTAAAATTGGACATTTTAGATAATATCATGTGGCAACTCTGGAAATTAGATTCTTTCCTATCCACAGAGTTTATTGTTATTGCTGCTTATTGTTGTCAAAGCTATTTGTTTAATGTTTTTCCTGAACTAACTCTTTAATATTGGTATTGTTTGTTGTATGTAGCTTCTGAAGTCTTTGCATAGTAAACTTAATGGTCAACTAATGATTGGAGAAATATTTCCTTAAATGCCTTAAATCAAGAAATATTCCATTTTGCCGAGTGGCTCTGTATGCATTTTGGGAATACCTTCAATGTTCATGTAGGCAGTTTACAACTCTGCCTTAGCCTTCATTTACTGTTCAAGTGAATCTTCAAGGTCACCCAAGGCCCAATGCTTAGAGCTTTTTTTCATCTTTCCTGGGCATACACAGAGACCTGTGCATGCATGCAGCCTTGTGGATTTCCAAGAATAGCTCAAAAATTTTAAAATCCTCCTATAGACATTTCATTGTTCAGTTTTTTCTTTTAAGTTTTTTGATCACCTTATAGTTTGCCCAATTGTTATTGCCACATCTGGCAACTATAATGTTAAACAACTGTTGCTGATTAGTTTTAAAAATGTTCCTAGGAGAAAAGGGTGAGCTCTGATTCAGGTCAAATAAAGGTAAGCTTTAGGGTGGAGTTTTCCAGGGAATTTCTAGGTGGATTAAGTAATAGCAGTTTTCTGAGAATATAAGGCTTTAAAAGAGCTCTAGGTCCATTCTCTCCCTTTTAATGGAGCTAGTCTGCTAGTTATCACCATGATTGTGGGACTTTTAATTTTAAAGGCTACTGTGGAATTTATGAAAGGGGAGGAACAGGGAAAATTAAAATGCCACAAGGCTCACTAATGTTACTGAGATCCAGGTATTTCTCTTAAAAAAGACACCTCCCAGATTGTTGCAAGCTTTTTGTTAATTTCTACAGTTTTAAAAAAGTTGATTTTGAAAAATTTGCCAATGCTCTTGTTTTCATTGAGCAGAGAATATTTGAGGGTTCTTATTCTGTCTTTTTGACTGATGTCATCTCCCATCTGCCACCTTATGTGTAAGAATTTGAGTTTATTATTTTCTTCTTGACTGCAACCAAGAGCATCTTAACTGGTACCCTTCTCTACTCAGAATAACCTATGGCTTCCAGTTCTGACTTTAGATATTTTTTTGAAGAGCTAGTTCCTAATTCATAAAATCATGGGATACATTCAGCCTGACAGAACCTGAGATGTCTACCTGTGTCCTATACAATCACCAAGATAAGAGAGTGTTAGTCCCTCAGTTGTACCAGCTTAGTTGACAATTAACAGAAGTGAAACTGCTGGCAGCCTCCACTTGGGCACATAATTCGAGTCAGGAAGAAACAGTTTCCTCAAAGTAAAGTCGTGTTCTGAACATAGAGAATAATAAATGCTCAAATAATCAGGTTCATAATTCTTAAAAAGAAATAATGATGCTTAGGTCATTCATAGCATGGCAAAACCAGGAGAGAAGCTATACAGTCCAGTCATTCTGCTTTGACTTCTTTGATTAAAATAAGTTTCAAATCTCCAAGTTCTATGCATGAACTGCAATGATGAACTATGATTTCACTAATCTGTAGCAACAGTGAAAGGCTTTGGTATAAGGAATTCTGTTAGAAGGAGGAGGAAATACTAAAGCACAAAATAAACAGCATTCTACCTATCAGAAAATGTATATCATGATTTTTCACAGATAATAAAAATAACAAAAGACATGCCACCAAGTGTCTAGCATAATACATGAATTCAAAAGTAAGCAATCAAGCAGAATTTTTTAGTTAGAAATTCTGATAAAGGGGCGCTAAGTGGCTCAGTGGGTTAAAGCCTCTGCCTTCGGCTCAGGTCGTGATCCCAGGGTCCTGGGATCAAGCCCCGAATTGGGCTCTCTGCTCAGTAGGGAGCCTGCTTCCTCCTCTTTCTCTCTCTCTGCCTGCCTCTTCGCCTACTTGTGATCTCTCTCTCTCTGTGTCAAATAAATAAATAAAATCTTTTAAAAAAAATTCTGATAAAACTATATTCATGATTACATTTTAATCATATTACTATGTTGTGGTTAAATGTCATAATTTCAGGGCTCAAATATTTTCATATATATAAATAGAAATAAATATATATGTATATATATCAGTAAAAGCTCTCTCTCCATATATATATATATTATACATATATATATATATATATTTCAGTAAAAGCTCTTTTCACTAATCGGTGGAATTAGATGAAAATAGCCTTGAGAAGTAATTATCTAAGTTAGATTCTTAAGCACAACCATAAGCCCGTCTTTCACATTTTAATAAAAGATTTCCCTTAATCCATTTTCTTAGCTCAAAACGTTATACACAATTCAGATAATAGTGCTATCAATTAAAACAGTGCAATATCCTTGAAACAAATTATGATTGGATAAATATTCTTAATGAAGTAAAGAAGGTGATATCTGGTGTCCTTCATGGACTTACCATATTTAGGCTAAGGGTGTAATTTAAATGTCTGGATATTGTACTCCCTCCTTTCCTCTGTAGAAATAAATATTTCATGACTTCCAGTCTGTTAGAAATTCAATCTCATTCTATAACCTGTGTTTTGGAGTCATTGCCAGTATAATCTCAGGGGCTGAAGATAATCAGGGACCGATAAACACAAGTGAGGTATGAACTGTAGCTATTTGCTGTGTGTTTAGCTTCCCTTGCAGCTAGACACTATCTGCAGTAAGACAAGAGGTTGCTTCCTTGCTAAGTCCTTTATAATTATTTGGCTGACTAAAATTGTAGATTTCAAAGATTCTCAGAGACAGACAGGGTTTTATTTGTCATCCATTTCACTATTTAACTGATGTAAGAATTTCTTTAGGTCATCTTCAAAGTTTATCCTTCGTCTTCAGAATGCATTCAATAACTGGAAACCTGATTTTCAAATGATACAATCCATTCCAATTCTGAATACCTACTAGAAACTCATTTGCTGGATAAGCTGCAATTTGACTTCTTGAGATTTCAAATATTACACTCAGTTTTGCCCTAAATAAGTGGGGAAAATTGAAAGACTTACATACTAGACTATTGAGAAACTTCATACTAAGTTAAAAAGAAATAATTCAATTTAGATTCTTTCATTGAGTTAATGAGCTATATTAGAAGACTGACAAAGATACTGCTATTAGAGTCTGTTAAGATATTTGACAATTTTTTTTTTTTTTTTTTTTGATGAGAAAATAAGGACTGGGTGAAGTAAGGACCTATTTAACAAGAGGCTTTCATTAAAGTTAAACTGTCCCTGCTCCCCTTCCCCTGGGGATTTACTTAAAAACAAGTCCCAGAAACCAGGCTCCAGGTAACAAAGCCCAGATACAAGGATGGGTCAGGCCAGGTGGAGACATCCGAACAGTGGGGGGTTGGATACTGTCTCTCTAGCTACCAAGGAGTATGGGCCCCCACCCTTTGGGATCCTTTTTGGCACCAATCCTAATCAAGGTGTGATAGGCTGGTTCAAATGTCTACTAGGGTAAACTGTAATTCAGTTGGCCACCTAGCATCACTGTGGAGTTTCCTGTGTGTGTTACAGTCTCATTGGCCACTTGTGCTGGCCAGGCCCAACCACATGGCTTTTGCCCTTAAAAGCTAGTCTGAGAAACAGAAAAGGGTCACCCTCTCTTGTAAGAGGTGCGTCCCCGAACGTTTGGTTAGATTCTTGATGCTTGGCGCAAAATAAAGCTTTGCTTGACCTTCACTTTATATCAGTCTCGCTCCTTTAATCACAGACCCATTTTTGAGGCATAACAGGTGATAAAATTAATCTGTAGTAGATTATTGGAGAAATGTCCCCAAGGAATGATTATTAATGGATTTCTGTTAACTTGGAGTTTCATTGCAAAAGATTATTTCCTTGACCTTTTCTCATTCAACAATTTTGTCAATATTTTGCATTAGAATAAAGAAAAGGCATATTTATCAATGTGTAGGTGGCATGATATAGAGAAGAGTAGCTTTTACATACAATGACCAAAAAAGCCAGAATCCAAATGACAACGGCACATTAGATGTGTAGGCTAAATCTAATCCTACACAATTTTAATGAAGACAAACTTAGAGTCTTTTTAAAGTAAACAGTGGAAGTCTGTAGCTTAGAAGCATATGAAGAAAATCTAGGAGTTTTAGGTGACTGAAAGCATGTGAATAGCTAATGCAGGGATTAGCAAACTAAAACCCGCTGTTTTTGTAAAGTTTTATTAAAATAGAGCTATGTTCATTCATTTACATATTATGTATGCTGGTTTTCATTCTACAACATAACTGAGTATTACAACAGAACTTTATGGACCTCAAAATCTAAAATGTTTACTATCTGGTCATTTATAGAAAAACTGTGTTGACCCTTATTCCAATGCAATTTTTGTTAGTAAGTATAGAGTGTCCATGTATTGGGAGATAAAGATAAAAGGTCCATTGGTTTCTGCACTAATCCCTAATTCTGGCTTTATTAAAAAGTTCAGCGGGGAGGAGTCAAGATGGTGGAGAAGTAGCAGGCTGAGACTATATCAGGTAGCAGGAGATCAGCTAGATAGCTTATCAAACCATTGCAAACACCTACAAATCCAATGGGAGATCAAAGAGAGGAAGAACAGCAATTCTGGAAACAGAAAATCGGCCACTTTCTGGAAGGTAGGACTGGTGGAGAAGTGAATCGAAAGCAACGGGAGGATAGACTGCGGGGGAGGGGCCGGCTCCCAGCAAGCGGTGGAGCAACGGAGCACTAAATCGGGACATTTAAAAGTCTGCTCCACGGAGGGACATCACTCCAGAGGCTAAACCGGGGTGAAGCCCACACGGGGTCAGCGTGGCCCCAGGTCCCGCAGGGTCACAGAAGGATTGGGGGTGTCTGAGTGTCACAGAGCTAGCAGGTATCAGATTGGGAAGCCAGCTACAGAGACAGAGCCGAGGAGTGAGCTCTCAGTTCGGGGTTACCTTGAACCAGTCGCAGGCTGGGTGAGCTCGGAGCGCGGCCAGAGGCGAGGGAGATGGGAGTAGCCGGGGCTTTTCTCTGAGAAGTGGGGCCCCGAAATCTCAGCTCCTCCGGGCCGGAGACTGGGAGGCCGCCATTTTCATTCCCGTCCTCCGGAACTCTACGGAAAGCACTCAGGGAACAAAAGCTCCCAAAAGCAAAACCGAGTGGATTACTTAGCCCGGCCCCTGGTAAGGGCGGTTCAGCTCTGCCTCGGGCAAAGACACTTGAGAATCACTACAACAGGCCCCTCCCCCGGAAGATCAAAAGAAATCCAGCCAAGACCAAGTGCACTTAACAAGGAGAGCAGCGGAACTCCAGAGGAGGAGAAAGCAAAGCGCGGAATTCATGGCTTTCTCCCCATGATTCTTTAGTCTTGCAGTTAATTCAATTTTTTCTTTAAAGGGCATGTTCCTAGGGTCTTTGCCACCCTTTTAGTATTTTATTTGCTCCTTCATATACTCTTATCTGGAAAAAAGGACAAGGAGGAAAAACTCATCACAAAAAAAAGAACAAGAGACAGTACCAAAGGCTAGGGACCTAATCAATACAGACATTGGGAATATGTCAGATCTAGAGTTCAGAATGACGATTCTCAAGGTTCTAGCCGGGCTCGAAAAAGGCATGGAAGATATTAGAGAAACCCTCTCTGGAGATATAAAAGCCCTTTCTGGAGAAATAAAAGA
>PISX010032089.1:0-16587 GCA_004024625.1 Mellivora capensis
GCCAATATCCCTGGTAAATATGGCTGAAAAAATCCTCAACAAAATATTGACAAGCTAAATTCAATAGCATACTAAAAGTATCACATACAATGATCAAATGGGATTTATCCCTGGGATATAGAATGGGTCTACATATACAAATCCATAAATGTTATAAACTACATCAGTGTAATACAATATAAAACAAATGATCATCTCAATAGATGCAGGAAAAGCATTTCACAAAATCCAACATCCTTTCACAATAAAAATTCTTAACAAACTAGGTATAGAGAGACCATACCTCAATGTAATATAGGCCATACATGACAAGCCCACAGCTCTCATCATATTCAATAACGAAAAGCTGACAACTTTTCCTCTCAGATTGGCAATAAGACAAGGGTGATCACTCTCACTACTTTTATTCAAAATAATACTGGAAGTCCTACCTGCAGCAATTAGGTAAAAAGAGAGAGAGAGAGAGAGAGAGAAAGAAGAAAGACAAGGCAATCAAATCAGAAAGAAAGAAGTAAATTTTTCCCTATTTGCAGATGATGCGATATTATATTTAGGAAACCCTAAAGATTTCACAAAAATCTCATAAAACTAATAAACAGCTTCAGTAAATTGACAGCATCAAAATCAAAATATAAAAACCAGGGTGCCTGGGTGGCTCAGTGGGTTGAGCCTCTGCCTTCAGCTCAGGTCATGATCTCAGGGTCCTGGGATCGAGTCCCGCATCGGGCTCTCTGCTACGTGGGAAGCCTGCTTCCTCCTCTCTCTCTCTCTTTCTCTCTCTCTCTGCCTGCCTCTCTGCCTACTTGTGATCTCTGTCAAATAAATAAAATATTTTTTAAAAAACCAGTTGCATTGCTGTGTAATAACTAACAATGACCTACTCCAAAAAGAAATTAAAAAAAAAAATCCCACTTACAATAGCATCAAAAAATAAAATTAAATGCTTAAAAATAAATTTAACTAACAAGGTGAAATAGATGTTGAAAACTATAAAACACTAATGAAAGAAATTGAAGCAGATGCAAATAAGTGAAAAAGTATCCCATGTTCATGGATTGGAAGGATTAATATTATTAAACTGTCCATACTACCCAAAGTGATCTACATTTTCAATACAGTATTTATCAAAATCCCAATGGTATTTTTCATACAATTAAAAACATCTTAAAATTCATATGAAAATACTAAAGACTACAAATAGCCAAAGCAACCTTAAGCAAAAAGAAGAGTGTTGGAGACATCACAATACCTGATTTTAAAATATATCACAAAACTACAGTAATCAAAATAACATGGTATAGGCATAATATCAGGCATATATATCAATGGAACAGCATAGACAGTCCAGAAATAAATCACACATTTATGATTAATTGATCTTTGGTAAAGGTACCAAGAACATACAATAAGAAAAGGACAGTCACTTCAGTAAGTTGTAATGGGAAAACTGCTTTTTCACATGCAGAAGAATAAAATAGGATATTTATCTCATTCCATATACAAAAATGAAATTAAAATGGATTAACAACTTAAATATAAGACCTGAAACTGTAATACAATTAGAAGAAAACAAGGAAAAAAATTCATGACATTGGCTTGGCAATGATAATTTGGATATGACTCCAAAAGCACAGGCAGGAAAGGCAAAAATAGACAAGACTATATCAAACTTAAAAGCTTCTGCACAGCATCGACAATAATCAACAGTGAAGATATAATACATGGAATGGGAGAAAATATTTGCAAATCATCTATCTGATTAGGGGTTAATATCCAAAATATTTTTTAAAAAATTCAAACAACTCAATAACAAGAAAACACACCTGATTACAAAATCAGCAAAGGACCCATAGTTCTCATTAAAAGACATACAGACAGCCAAGAGATATATGAAAAGAGTTTTAACATAACTAATCATCAGGGAAATTGAAATTAAAACCACAGTGAGATACCACCCAGTGCCTGTTAGAATGGCCATTATAAATAGACTAAAGAAAACAAAGGTTGGTGAGGATGTGGAGAAAAAGGAACCCCTGCATACTGTTGGGAATGTAAATTGATACAGCCAGTGTGGAAAACAGTATGAAGGTTCTTGAAGAAACTAAAACTAAAGCTACCGTATGAGCCAACCATCCCAATTCTGTATATATATCCCAAGGTAATGAAATCAGGATCTTGAAGGGATATCTACACGTCCATGTTCATTGCAGCATTATTCACAGTAGTCAAGATATGGAAACAACTCAAGTGTCTGTCGATGAGTGAATGCATAAAGATGTGGTGTATATCTATACACAATGGCATATTATTCAGCCAAAAGAAAGAATAGAATTCTGCCATTTGTGACAGCATGGATGCCCCTAGAAGACATTATGCTAAGTGAAATAAGTCAGACTGAAAAAGACACATGCCGTATTATCTCACTTGTGTGTGGAACCAAAAATATAAAGAGAGAGTGAGAGCGAGAGAAAGGAGTCAAACTCATAGAAGCACAAAACTGAATAGTGTTGGGGGGAGGGAGAGATATTAATCAGAGGATACAAAGTAGCAGTATATAGGATGAGTAATTCTAGATATCTAATATATAGGCGTGATGACTATAGTTACTAATACTGTTTTGTACACTGGGAATATGCTAAGAGAGTAGATTTCAGGTACACTAATAAAAAAAATGGTCATTATGTGAAAAGATATGTTAATTTACTTGAATATGGCAATCATCTCACTATATATATCTCTAATCATCATAATGTACACCTTAAATATAAACAATTTTTGTTTAAAAATATGTAAATAGAAAAGAAAAAGAATTATCCAAAGGTTTTTGTTTTGTTTTGTTTTGTTTTTTTCTTAACAGCCATGATAACAAATGGAAGGGAAGGAAAGAAAAGAGGGAGGAAGGAAGGAGGTTTATATTCATTAGGAGAGAAACCAAGGAAGGAAAGGACTCAGCAATGATGGAATTCACTTCCCTTATTCAGTCTTCAGTACAGTGTGTGACCACACTCACCGTAGTTCCTACCAGGTCAATTCAATGTCATGAGATATTCCAGTAAAGCTTCCTCTTTCCTGACAAATCCCCTACCCCATTTTCTCCTGATAATACGAAGTTTAAACTATGACAATACAGCCTAAAAAGTAGTCTACCGTTGCTAGAGCCCCAGTCACAGCTTGCTGCTATAACACCATCAAGAAGTTGGGGCCCCTGGGTGACTCAGTGGGTTAAGGCCTCTGCCTTTGGCTCAGGTCATGATCCCAGAGTCCTGGGATCGTGCCCCGCTTTGGGCTCTCTGCTCAGCGGGGAGCCTGCTTCTCTCTCTCTCTGCCTGCCTCTCTGCCTACTTGTGATCTCTGTCTGTCAAATAAATAAATAAAATCTTAAAAAAAAAAAAAAGAAGTCATAGGCAGGGCCTGGCTTGCAGGAAAGAAAGACTTCACTGAATACAGAAATGTGTGCAAGGCTGCCACGGGTAAAGGTAAAGACATAGACCTTCAACAACAACTTGAATAAGCAGATACATGCCAGAGAGAGAACTCTGGGAGGCTGTAAGAGGGAAAAGTAGATCAGTCAAATCCTTGACAAGGATGATAGATTTCAAGGCCCTGCTAGCTGAATTTCATACTGACCTTGTTGACAGAAGACCAGCATGTTCCTGGAGGTATCAGCTAAGAATATCCCTTCAGAGCCTCTTGTTAGGGAAATATATGTGCTTTATAAAGTGTAGACAATCAAGAGGGGGAAATTGGCTCCCCCCTGACAACAGTCATGCAGAGTTTCCTGCTAGCCTCTTGACGCAGTTAGGTTTATTGACTATTCTAGTCTTTGTTTCATGTGACTTATCTCATGAAGGGTCTTAGAAGCACACACACTCCTCCCCCAGTGGAGTGGATTTATTAAGAGTTATATACCAGCTCTCAGAAGTGTCTTCCAGCTAATCAATATGCTGAGGGGCTCTATAAAATAGGCGATAGCCATCACAGCATGTCCAATTTCTCTGTGTTTTTACTTTTACATCTGTTAAAGGTCAGAGACTATGTTTATCACACCCAAATACGCATGGATATTGAAAAGATATCATTGCTAGCATATTGTTTTTTTTGAAATGGGATGGGGTATGAAAAGGCTTTCTTCTGGTTTCTGAAAAGATCAAATTAAATTAAAGCACATTACACTTTTATATGCTCCTTTCCATCAAAAGATTCCAAAGTACTTAAACAACTTTAATTAAGTTCCTCTAGCATCTCTCAGGAGCGAATCAATATTTTTCATACTCCTTGTTACAAGCTAGGGAAATAAAGTCCAGCATTGTCCCCCTGCCCCCAGCTCAAACTGAACATTCCTTCTTTGAAATATGGAAAATTCCTCTTGAATATAATTCATTACAAAGAAGTAAAATTTTCCTCTTAATGTACCTTATCTTTTTTCCTCTGTTAGAGATGAGAAGTCAAAAGGAAAAAAAAAAAGCCAACTCTAAATAGAAATCTGGAAAAATATGATTTTTTTGGAGGCCTGGATATTGAAAGAAAAAACAGAATATATTTTTCATCTCTCAGGCAATATGGGAGGCTATCTCATTTTTTTTCAGCCTGTAAACAAAAGAAGTATAGCCATATTTTCAGACTCCTCAAAGATTAAAAAAAAAAAATCCAGATCCACAAGAGCAATAGAACCAGCCCCTCACCTCAAAAGTGTCACCAGAATGAATCAGAAATTGTCCCTCTATAAACCTTTGGAAGAAAGGGATGTGGGTGCTGACTTTTTTTTTCTGTTCTCTTTGTAGGATAATTGGGTTTCCTGTGTCTTTTGATTGAGGATTGACATTCTCTGCTCTCAAAATGTCTAATTGTCCATTGGGGAGAGTCTAGGCTTCTGCAACAACCAATAGATGTGGAGCTGTACTGGGTATGACAGGAGGGCAGGAAAAGGCCGCTCTGCCCTCTCGGAGGTGGCACCGTGGGGACTCAGGAAAAAAAATAATCTAGGAGGAAAAAAGCAAGTTTACTCACATTTCTCCACCTGGGGGCTACTGTTTGTAGGAAACAAATTGCTATAATAATAGCTACACTTCTGCCACCTTCCTAGCTTCACCTTGGAGACGGATTTAAGCTCCTGAGATGGAGGCTTTTTGCTGTTAGCGTGAAAGCTTGAGTGCCTGCAACTGTCCCTTAATGGCTTTTGGAAATAGAGGCCTTCTGCATCTCCCGCCTCGGAAAGCTCTGAATCTGAGAGCATCTCAGCTGAGCTGTATCTAGACTCGCATTTAAGAAGTGGCTTTACTGCGCAATGCAACAACCTCTAATTCTCTGTTTGCAGCATAAAGCAGAGGGAAATGGCAGCCACTGGACATGATAAATTGACATGCTAGGCTCATACGCATTTGGTAATCTTTTGGTCATCTGTTCTGAAACATGTTATCCCTACGTCCTTGAAGGTAATTTTGGTCAATTTTGGTGATCAGGAAGGTGTTGCCAGCCTCTCTCTCTCTCTGTTCACATACACACGGCCAGGGAGAAAAACTTTCCCTGAAAGAGGGATTGTTTTTGATCTACAGTACTCAAATATAATAGAAGTTGATAGAATAAAGCTAATGGATGTCACTTCTAGAAAAAAATAAATCAGCACTGTGTTTCTAAAGACGCAGCTAGGAAGGCCTACTCCTGGGATAATCCCACACCCCCCACTGTCCTGTTTTCCCAGTGTAGTTATTTCTATTACTTCCTTTCACCCTAAGAAGCGTCCTGATTTGGATGACATACAACACGAACACACTACTTGGCAAGGTCTTCCTCAAAAATAAATTTGGGACAGTTAAAGACAGAATGTCTGGTCCTAGAACAAGAAGAGAAGTATAAAGACTGGAAAAGAAACAGTTTTGGTCAATTCCCTCACAGCTCCCTGGACCTGCCTGGTATGTACTGAGGTTATTTTAGTGCCTAAATGACATGAAGACCCCTGCACCCGAGCTAGAGTAGCAACAGGTCTGTGTGTTGTGTATGGATCATGTGGACTTGAACAGTGTACTTGTCAGACACCACCACGGTAGCTGAAGACTAGAGAACATTTCTTCTGCTCCTGGACATTCATATAAGCCATCTATCTCCAAGCTATTACTGACTTTAAATTTCTCCCAACCATGACTAGTGGGGGCACAAACTCAGAACTAATTTGATTTAGAAAAATTAAACAATGTGATATTTCTTAGGGCCAGGTGCAGAGATAGAAAGTTGTAAGTAGCACACAAGCAGTTAAGAGCTTGTGTTTGTATCATGAAAGTAATCGTTAGGCAGGTGGCTGTTGAGTCCAGGACCAGATGGTTGAGTCTGTCACCAGGTGAGGTTGGAGTTCTCGGTGACCTGAGATTCCCTCAGGGCCTGGGGAACCAAATGGGAAGGAATGGGGGGGATTTCTTACAGAGGCACTGGAGGGTCATTAATTCATTCCGTTTATTCCACACATATTTATTAAGCAATGTTAACTCTTTCATAGCTGTGATGGAGTCTTGCCCATGTATTCCAGAGGCCTAGGTACCTTTTACAAGTGCATGTTTCTCAGATTGAAGAGTCACCTGGGGGAGAGATACTAGAGCAGGGGAGTTTTTTCATTTGTTGGTTTGGTTTTTGTTAGGTAGAACACAAGACTTCACTGCACACATGGGCCCAGGGATTCATATCTGAGACAGGAAGTTTGCAACATAGGAAAAACCAAAGTCATAATAATTAAAAGCAAATATCTATTCCAAATTAAATGAATACAACAGAGGTATTATAGAAAGGTATTATGGTATCTAGGAGATTACACTAAATATTAAGTTAATTAGCTAATTAACTAATGTTCTACCCATTTCTTAAAAAAAAAAAAGAATTCTAAGGTGTAAGCAGAGTAAGATAATTCAGGAGCTACCCTGAGAGAATTATACCCACCTCTTCTATGTGGTTTCATATTACTAGGAATAAGGACGCAGGTGTTGTATGGCTGCTGTAGGTAGCCTGATATATTAGGAAAGCATTCAAGGAAGAACTCCTTGGAGGAAACCGGTGTTGTAATTACTAGGACATCTGATGGCTTATATTAACCCAAGGTTCATGAGTCAATGAACTTGTGGAAAATTTTTAACATTCTGCTTGCTATTTCCCATTACAGCACCCAAAATGAGAGTATAAAATAATATGAAGTCATGAAGGATAATATCCTTAAGAGAATCAGCAGCAGAGGCAACTGGAATTCATGGGGCTTCATAGGCTTGCTGGTCCTGAACAGCTTTGAGGTAGGCTTTCGTGAGATGGGCTTTGAAGTATAGTTAGGAGATTGTTGAAATAGGGGTGATGAACTTCACTCATACTTGTTCTTGTGCTCACTTCCAGTCATCCTGACCAATAGCAACTGAAGCTAATGTGCTTACTTTTTTTTTTTCCTCCAAACTGGTATTCTGCTAGATGCCCCACAGTGGATATATAGTAACAACAACAACAACAATAATAATCAGAATCAGCCATGGCCTGGACCTTGAATATATATAAGGATGAGTATCTATGCCAAGGTTGGGCCTCTCGTTCATACAAGAGCCTTCAGAATTAGTCCTGGGTGGTTGCCCAGGAGGAAATTGGGTAAGCCCAGTATCTCATATACTGAGGTCATCAAGGAGCTATTAAGGAAAGGTGACCTTCATCCCCTTTTGACTTTGACTAGATTCAAACCAGTGACCTTAAAATGGGAAGCACTAACTATACACTCTCTTCCCTCTCAGAGGCCACAGGACTCTTTGTTCACTGTTGATTTAAGCCTTGCAGCTGTTGAATTAAAAATTATTTGTGCTGCTACTGAAATCCTCTTGCTCCTGCCCCCTTCCCAAAATAATTATCAGTTACAGCACAGATATTAAAATGGCACTTTAAAAAATTAAAATACAGTTCTAAAAAAAAAAGACCATATAAATGTAGAATTAATTGCTGTATATGCTTCGAATTACCGAGAGACTTTATTTTATTTCTGTCACAGCAGAAAGTGCTTCATCAGGAGGAATTCATGTGGAGATCCAACCATGTCCTAGTTATTTTGTGTTTAATATGCTTGAGATGTTTAATTATTTTTGATTAATTCATTTACCATTAAACTGCCCAGAGACTTTGATGTGTTTTGCATGGTGTGCCTTGCCAGCGTGTTGCTCTACACTCCCCGCCTTAAGAGAGTCAACATAAACGATCAGCACTGGTGGTCAGAGCAGATTCAGATTCAAATCCTGGCTCCATTACTTACCAGTTTGTGAATTTTGATAGTAAACATCTCTGAGCTACGGTTTTGTCATTTGTAAAGTGGATAATACAATGAATCCAACCTTGTAGCATGCTATGAGAATTCAGTGGGGAAAAGAATGTCAAGCATTTTGGACTTGTGACTAGTTTAGCAAACACTCACCATTATTATTATTCTGTCAAAGTGCTAACCATCTACTGTACACAGAAGTAAAATACACAATTGCTGCTTGCTTTGCCTCACAGTAATAGGCAGATGCTTGGGGATGACCCCTAGTCTCAACTCAGTCAGATAAATAAAAAAGAAATCAAGGTGAGGAGAGAGTTCTAGCTGGTCCTGGATCAACTTTGGACCCCAGGCTACATTTTTAGTCTTATCTTTTACTAATACCCTAGTGAACACTCAATTTCAGTCAAACCACTCTCCATAATGTCCACTGGGCACTCCCGTACTCCACTTCTTCCCATATAATCCAAGGAACCTTCTGTGACCACTGCAACCTTCATGTGAATGCTTCCTGACTACTGAGGAGACTCTGACAGAAGCAGAAAATTTAGAACACAGAGAAGCTCGCGGAATGTCAGGGAAAGAAGGGATCTTGGAGATCCTTCAGCCTTCTTTGAGAGTTAAGAAAACAAACTGAGGGTTTTGGAGGGGAGGGGAGTGGGGGCTTGGGTGAGCCTGGTGGTGGGTATTATGGAGGGCACGCGTTACATGGAGCACTGGGTGTGTGCATAAACAATGAATTCTGGAACACTGAAAAGAAATAAAAAAAGATTTTTAATTAAAAAAAGAAGAAGAGGAAAGAAAACTGAGTCCTGAAAGATTAAGTAGCTTGCTCAAGGTTGTACAATGAAGCAACGACAAAAGAAGAAAGCCTCAAAACTCTCAGTTCCACATTTCTGTTCTTACCAGCCTTCCTCAGCTGCCTGGTCTTGCTGATTTGTTTTAAGCTGACAAATTCTCAGATAAGAGTAACTACTTTAGATTCTCTGTGGGGCGATCTTGTGGGTAGCCTAAGCAGCAGAACAGGAATTAGAGAATGTCTTTGTTTCTGTCTTTACTAGTGTATAAGTGTCTGTCTTCAGGAGCAAGAGAAGAGAAAGGACATAACAGTTTTTGAGTCCTTACTATGCAGTCCTTACTATGCCTTTCCATGGCCTCACACTCTCCAGGCTTCACTAACCTAGATCTAAAAACTGGAGAAAATAAATGTTCTCCCCACCATAATGGCAAACCCAGATGTCCTCAAAATTCCAGCTCCTAAATCAATTCTGGATGTCCTACGAGGATGTCCCATCTCTGCTATGAACATCTTCACAGCTGCTGCATGATGCCCACCATTTTACTCTTCTCTACTGTGGGAATTGAAAGTTGTTTTATCACCACTAACTCAGCTGACATAATATAGACTGTGAAGCTACCATGAAATGACATCTTTTTGGTGTTGCCATATATGCATTGGTGTTTCTCATCCATCAAGATGCTATATTTTTCTATATCACATCATATTCATGGAGGAATCTAAAGAGAGGGAAATGCTGTTCATTGGCACAATCACCACACCTCGTTATAACAAAGTGTCATTTACTCTCCATATTTATCTAGGGAAAATAGCTTTTTCTTTGTTCATTGTAGAAACAGGCTGGGATAGGCTCTGATATGTCCCCAGTACATCTCCACTCTAACTCTTCTGCCAAGTCCTCAGACAAAATTTGTCATCTAAGCTTCTCCATTGCCTTAAAATGAGTTACCCTCCCTGCCCCTCTTGAGGCTTTATCCTACAGCAGGACTACCTCACCAGCCATATCTTCACACTAATCTGAATTTATAGGCTTGTATTTACACAAACTTTAATTCATTTGATTTTTACAAAACTGTGAGGAATGGAAAGTACTGTTTATATGTTTCAGATGCTAGCTCAAGGCCATAGAACCAGTAACTCAAACCCAGGAATTGGTGCCAGGAATTGGTGCCAGGAGTTGACACTATATCAAGAGCTCATGCTCTGGATACTTCACTACAGGACTTGAGAAAGACACTATTCTCCACCTCTGCTATATACCAGTCCAGTTCTGCTAAGGTTATCATGCCAGCTTTCCCTGTTTAAAAGCAACTTGTGATTTTTACATGTTCCTTCTGTGAATGAATTTATTGCACTGTTTTTTAAAAGATTTTATTTATTTATTTGGCAGACAGAGATCAGAAGTAGGCAGAGAGAGAGGAGGAAGCAGGCTCCCCACTGAACAGAGAGCCCGATGTGGGGTTCGATCCCAGGACCCTGGGATCATGACCTGAGCTGAAGGCAGAGGCTTCAACCCACTGAGCCACCCAGGCGCCCCTGCACTGTTTTTATACTTCCACCATTACCCTTGTGACCTACTTTGAACTACCCTAGAGTCTCTAACATTCTTTTATAATGCAGTAACTGATATACTGTCCAACTTATGTTAAATGAAAGTATTTTAAAAAAACACATAACTACACCATATTTCCGATTAAAATTTATGAAGGGCTAGGTGTAAGCAAGAAAAGCTGTTAGATATCCTGACAATGACTAATAGAAGTTCGTATGTTTTAGTGAATTATATATGCAGTACTATAGATACAGCTGGCAAACAGTGCAATTTATCTCCTATTTTCTTCAATGGTCCGGCCCATAAAAATAGGTCAATCATGAGAAGACCTTCTTGAAGTGATAATTTGGAAATAAATGAACTTAAATGTAATTCAACTCCCAAAGGGAAGAATAGACCCCTAGACGTTGAAGTGACTGCAGACATGTACAACTTAAAAAGACCTCTGTACATTGTCCACATCCAGAAGCCATCAATTATCATGAGGATTTCACACAAGGAAGGGTTCCTGACATGCTGGTCTCTCAAAATTTGAGGTTCAGTAAAATGTTTTCCAGAATTTAAAGTCATTACAAATGGTCCCTCTGGATGGCAGATTAAGTGTGAAAGGAAGTTCAGTGGCAGCTTTGTCTTATATGCTTCATGTTGGAAAAGTATTGTGCCTCTTAACATTCTGGAAGAGGTGCTATTCTTAATCAATTTAACTATTACCTCCTTATATACCTTAGGGCACAACAAAGACATTATAAACTATCCTGGCTCTTTTGGATTAAAAATTCCTATGAGTGCTAAATGGCAGGGAAGCTAGAATTGAGACAGATATTCCTACTTATTTGTAGTATCTGTGATCCAATTACTCACCTTAATCTTAGAGCACTAGGGAAATAATATTAGCAGCAATGGCTAACATGACTCCTTCGTTATCTTCTCCAAGGTATTTGTGAAACATTAGTTCATTTAACCCTGACTATATGATGTTATAATGTCTTCTCTAATTGCCCTATCTTCTTCCTAAGTTCAACATCTAAGCACAAATTACCCAACTTTGTTTCTACCTAAAAAAGATAAACAGTCATCCCTTGTCTTCAGTCTAGCATTGTTCTCCTTTACTGACATTCTTTCTGAATGAGCCTTGATAACATTTATCCAAAGGCTCTAGATTGGAGTTATCCAGTGGCATAGCCAATAGCCCCATGTTACTATTTAAATGTACTAAAATTGGAGAGGAGTTAAGATGGCAGAGGAGTAGCGGACTGAGATGACATCAGGTCGCAGAAGTTCAGCTAGATAGTTATCAAACCATTCCAAACACCTACAAACCCAACAGGAGATTGAAGAGAAGAAGAGCAGCAATTCTAGAAACAGAAAATCTACCACTTTCTGAAAGATAGGACATGTGGAGAAGAGAATCTGAAGCCATGGGAAGATAGACTGTGGAGGGAGGGGCCAACTCCTGGCAAGTGGCAGAGCAACAGAGCACAAAATCTGAAATTTTAGAAGTCTGCTCCACTGAGGGACATTGCTCTAGAGGCCAAGCGGGGGTGGAGTGCTTTCAGGGACAGTGTGGTCTCAGGTCCTGCAGGGCCGCAGAAGGATCGAGGGTGTCTGAGTGTAGCAGAACTCGCAGGTACCAGAGTGGGGAAGCCAACTACAGAGACAGAGCCAAGGACTGAGCTCTCATCTCGGGGTTACCTTAAACTGTGATCTGTGGCACAGTCAAACCACTGCTCTTTGAACAGGGACCCCATGAGTGGCAGATCTGGGGAGACTCACCTTCCTTCTCTGAAGGCAGGAATCTGCTGGGTTTGGAGACTCAAAATGGGCCAGGCATCAGAGACAGGAACACTCGGTCACAGGCCAGTTGAGCTCAGAGCACAGCCAGAGACCAGGGATATGGGAGTGATTGAGTGCTTTTCTCTGAGGGCACACTGAGGAGTGGGGCTCCGAGCTCTCAGCTCATCTGGGCCAGAGATTGGGAGGCTGCCATTTTCATTCCCATCCTCCAGATCTCTATGGAAAGCATTCAGGAAACAAAGACTCCTGAGAGCGAGGCCTAGCAGATTACTTAGCTCGGCCCCTGGCAAGGGTGGGACAATTCTGCCTCAGGCAAAGACGTTTGAGAATCACTGCAACAGGTCCCTCCCCCAGAAGATTAGCAAAAATGTCCAGCCAAAACCAAGGCCACAGATCAAGCAGAACAGTGGAATTCCAGAGGAGGAGGAAGCAAAGCATGGAATTCATGACTTTCTCCCCATGATTCTTTAGTCTTGAAAAGTTAAATTTTTTTAATTTTATTTTTTTCTTATTCTAATTTTTTCTAACTTATTCTAATTTTTTAACTTTTCCTCTTTCCTCTTTTAACATTTTTTTTAAAAATATTTTATTTATTTATTTGACAGAGAGAGAGATCACAAGTAGGCAGAGAGGCATGCATAGAGAGGAGGAAGCAGGCTCCCTGCTAAGCAGAGAGCCCAATGCGAGGCTCGATCCCAGGACCCTGAGATCATGACCCGAGCCGAAGGCAGAGGCTTAACCCACCGAGCCACCCAGGTGCCCCTCTTTTAACATTTTTTAACAAGTTTCTCTTAACAATACCTCTCTTAAAAAAATATTTTTCAATCTTCATTATTATTTTATTTATATTTTATCCTTCATTGTATCTAATTTTATCTTTTGTATACATATAAGGTTTTTTCTTATAAAAACTTTTGGTATACAATTTCTTCCAATAGATCAAAATATACCCTAAATCTAGCACAGGGCTTTGTTCTAGTCTCCAGACTGAGCAAATTCTCTCCACTTTCTTTTTCCAACAAACTTATCTTATCAATTCCTTTTTTAGAATTCTTTTTAATTTTCATCGTTACAGTAATATTCCATCCCTTCATCATGTTTACTCTTATTTTGGTATATATATGTTTTTCTTTCTTTAAAATTTTGGGAGGTAATTTCTTCTAAGATACCAAAATACACCCAAAATCAAGTGGGTGGCTCTGTCCTATTCACCAGTCTAGTATATATATTTATATCTTCACCAGTCTAACATAATAATATATATATAAATTATATATAAGTTTTATATATAAATATGTAAATATATAAATATAAACTTATATTGATATATTAAATTTATATATAATTTATATATAATTAATTATATATTTTATATTATATATCATAATATATAAATTTAAATCTATATAAATTTACATATATAATCTATATAAATTATATATAATTAATTATGTCACATATAATTTTATATATATATAATATATTTACATTTCTTTTTACCCCCATTTCTCTCTCCCTGATTTAGGGTCTCTTCTGATTTGTTTAGCGTACATTATTCTGGGGTCTGTGCCACCATATTAGAATTTTATTCTCTCATTCACATATACTTATCTGGATAAAATGACAGGGCGGAAAAACTCACCACAAAAAAAAGAACAAGAGGCAATACCAAAGGCTAGGGACCTAATCAATATGGACAGTGGTAATATGTCAGATCTAGAGTTCAGAATAACGATTCTCAAGGTGCTAACTGGGCTTGAAAAAGGCATGGAAGATGTTAGAGAAATGCTGTCAGGAGAAATAAAAGCCTTTTCTGGAGAAATAAAAGAACTAAAATCTAACCAAGCTGAAATAAAAAAAGCTATTAATGAGGTGCAATAAAAAATGGAGGCTCTTACCACTAGGATAAATGAGGCAGAAGAAATAATTAGTGATATAGAACACCAAATGGCAGAGAATAAAGAAGTTCAGCAAAAGAGAGACAAACAAATACTGGACCATGAGGGGAGAATTTGAGAAGTAAATGATACCATAAGATGAAACAATATTAGAATTACTGGGATTTCAGAAGAAGAAGAAAGAGGGGGGCAGAAGGTATATTGGAGTAATTATAGTGGAAAATTTCCCTAATTTGGTGACAGGAACAAGCATCAAAATTCAGGAGGTGCAGAGAACGCCACTCAAAATCAATAAAAATAGGTTCACACCCCATTATCTAATATTAAAACTTGCAAGTCTTAGTGACAAAGAGAAAATTCGGAGAGCAGCTTGAGACAAGAAGTCTGTAACATACAATAGTAAAAATATTAGATTGGCAGCAGACTTATCCACAGAGACTTGGCAGGCCAGAAAGAACAGGCATGATATATTCAGAGGACTAAATGAGAAAAACGTGCAGCCAAGAATACTATATCCAGCTAGGCTATCATTGAAAATAGAAGGAGAGATAAAAAGCTTCCAGGATAAACAAAAACAAAAAGAATTTGTAAACACCAAACTAGCCCTACAGGAAATATTGAAAGTGGTCCTCTAAGCAAAAAGAGAGCCTAAAAGTAGTAGACCAGAAAGGAACAGAAACAATACACAGTAACAGTCACCCTACAGGCAATACAATGGCACTAAATTCATATCTTTTAATAGTTACCCTGAACGTAAATGGGCTAAATGCCCGAATCAAAAGACACAGGGTATCAGAATGGGAAAAAAAACAAAACAAACAAACAAACAAAAAAACAAACATCAATATGCTGTCTATAAGAAACTCATTTTAGACCCAAAGACACTACCAGATTTAAAGTGAGAGGATGGAAAACAACTTACCATGCTAATGGACATCAAAAGAAAGCTAGGGTGGCAATCCTTACATCAGATAAATTAAATCTTAAGCAGGAGACTATAATAAGAGATGAGGAAGAACACTATATCATACTCAATGTGTCTGTCCAACAAGAAGATCTAACAATTTTAAATACCTATGCCCCTAACATGGGAGCAGCCAACTATATAAACCAATTAATAACAAAATCAAAGAAACACATCGACAATAATACAATAATAGTAGGGGACTTTAACACTCCCCTCACTGAAATGGACAGATCATCCAAACAAAAGATCAACAAGGAAATAAAGGGATAAAATGACACACTGGACCAGATGGACATCACAGATATACTCAAAACATTCCACCCCAAAGCGAGAGAATACACATTCTTCTCTAGTGCACATGGAACATTCTCCACAATAGGTCACATACTGGGTCACAAATCAGGTCTCAACCAGGAACAAAAGATTGGGATCATTCCCTGCATATTTTCAGACCATAGTGCTCTGAAGCTAGAACTCAATCACAAGAGGAAATACATGGAGGCTGAAGACCATCAGATACGTCAAATACATCAAATACTTGGAGGCAAAAGAGCATCCTACTGAAGAAGGAATGGGTCAACCAGGAAATTAAAGAAGAATTGAAAAAAATTCATGGAACCAAATGATAATGAAAACACAACAGTTCAAAATCTGTGGGACACAGTAAAGACAGTCTTAGAGGAAAGTGTATAGTGATACAAGCCTTTCTCAAGAAACAAGAAAGGTCTCAAGTACACAACCTAACCCTACACATAAAGAAGCTGAAGAAAGAACAACAAAGGAAGCCTAAACCCAGCAGGAGAAGAGAAATCATAAAGATCAGAGCAGAAATCAATGAAGAAGAAACCAAAAAAAAAAAAAAAAAAAAAAAAAAAAAAAAAAAAAAAAAAAAAAAAAAAAAAAAAAAAAAAAACAGTAGGACAAATCAACGAAACTGGGAGCTGGTTCTTTGAAAGAATTAATAAGATTGATAAACCCCTGGCCAGACTTATCAAAAAGAAAAGAGAAAGGACCCAAATAAATAAAATCATGAATGAAAGAGGAGAGATCACAACCAACACCAAAGAAATACAAACAATTATAAGAACATAGTATGAGCAACTGTACACCAGCAAATTTGACAATCTGGAAGAAATGGAGGCCTTCCTAGAGACATATAAACTACCACAACTGAACCAGGAAGAAATAGAAAACCTGAACAGACCCATAACCAGTAAGGAGATTGAAGCAGTCATCAAAAATCTCCCAACAAACAAGAGCCCAGGACCAGAGGGCTTCCAAGGGGAAGTCAACCAAACATTTAAAGAAGAATTAATACCT
>PISX010032090.1:0-16589 GCA_004024625.1 Mellivora capensis
CTTAAGTATTCAAAATCTGATCTACATTTTATACTTAAAATATATCTCAAATTGAATGCTAAACTTTCATTGAAATATTTGATATGTTTTTAAACTCTGTAGAATTTAGAGTTGAAAAAGTAGATTCGTATGGACAAAGTACAAAGATCAACGGTTTCCAGGGGTTGAAGGAAAGGATGGACGGATAGGCAGAGCACAGAGGCTATTTAGGGCAGAGAAACTATTTTGTATGCTACCATGATAGTAGATACATGTCATTATACATTTGTCAAAACCCACAGAATAGGGTGCCTGGGTGGCTCAGTGGGTTAAAGCCTCTGCCTTCGGCTCAGGTCATGATCCCAGGGTCCTGGGATCGAGCCCCACATCGGGCTCTCTGCTTAGCAGGGAGCCTGCTTCCTCCTCTCTCTCTGCCTGCTTCTCTGCCTACTTGTGATCTCTGTCTGTCAAATAAATAAATAAAATCTTAAAAAAAAACCCACAGAATACACAAAACCAAGAGTGAACCATGATGGAAATGATAAAACTTGGGTAATAATCAGGTATCACTGTAGGTTCAACTGGTAGGTTCACCAGAGTGGTAACAAATGTCCCACTCCGATGTGGGATGTTGAGAGCTGGGAAGGTTGTGTGGGTATGGGGGAAGGGTGGGAACAAGAGGTATATGGGAACTCTCTGTATTTGCTGTTCACTTCTGCTGTGAACATAAAAACTTCTCTAAAAAAATAACATCTATTAAAAAATTAAATTATGAATTGACCAGTGAATTTTCTCCCCAAACTTTCATTTTAACTTTATATCTCTTCTGAGAAACTTTAAATTGTTCTATATAATGCAACATACAGTTTAGCATTTTTGCAATATTTTGTAATTTTAAAAATTCTTTTTCCCCTTTTAGTCTTGTTAACTACTATGCAATGGAACTTGGTAAATGCCAGAACTTTGTTTCATATGCCTGTGTTCATATATTAGGTTCATTACCTTGCAATTTACCTTCCAATCTACTATTGTCAGAATAAAGTAGACATATGCATACACACATGAAACCATCGCCACATCAAGGAATAGATCTTGCTTAGCCACTGAACCTAAGAAGAGTCACCCCAAAAGGTTTTTCCTCTTTTACACTTGCTTTTATGATTACAAAGACATGTACTTTAAAATGGATCATCTAGGGGCGCCTGGGTGGCTCAGTGGGTTAAGCCGCTGCCTTCGGCTCAGGTCATGATCTCAGGGTCCTGGGATCGAGGCCCACATTGGGCTCTCTGCTCAGCAGAGAGCCTGCTTCCCTCTCACTCTATCTGCCTGCCTCTGCCTACTTGTGATCTCTCTCTGTCAAATAAATAAATAAAATATTTAAAAAAAAATGGATCATCTAGGGGCATCTGGGTGGCTCAGTCATTAAGTGTCCGCCTTCTGCTCAGGTCTTGATTCCAGGGTCCTGGGATAGAGCCTGGCAGGGGGCTCCTTGCTCAGTGGGAAGCCTGCTTGTCCCTCTCCCACTCCCCTCCTTGTGCTGTCTCTCTCTCTGTCAAATAAATAAATAAAATCTTTTTTAAAAATGAAATGGGTCATCTAAAAAATTCCTTAATAAAAAATTTGGCTTTTAGAAGCTTATGGTATTGAGATTCCTGATAAAATTCCGTTGCTGTAACGTAAAGTGATCTTGCTCCTTTATTTGTGCTCATCACCTCTCAGAGTACTTACAGAGTGGAAACAGCAATAGGTTTTCCATAGCATTCCTTAGAGAATTAACATTTGTAATTCCTCATAGTTTTACTTGGGGAAGTAGGTGAGAAAATGTAGGTTTAAGAGAAGAAAACACTTTGCAAAATAAGTGCATTATTACATACTTGCTTCAGGGATTAACAGTACCCCACTACAGACAAATTGGATGCCTGGATCAATAGCATATACACTGTGAAGCCAAGCGCTAAGTGAGGGCTGCTTTCTGGATCCTTCTGTTCTGTTACAGCGATTTCAAACACCATGACATCTCCTATCAGGATTCCTCAGACTAGGGCTGGATGGAGCAATAAATATCAGGTCATTCAGTTCATTTCAGAGAGCACTGATTGGAAACAAGAGACATTGATTTGTGTGCAGTAAAGAATAAAAAGTAGTCCTTGACTTCAAAGAGCATTGCTCATTTGGCATTTGAGTCCCCTAATGAAGATAGGACATTACCAGTATACTTTTATATTAATAGCTTCAAATCCTAGGCTCCAGGGGAAATTCTTTTTTCTACTTCTCTTCCTTAAAATGAGAAATGGAAACTAAAATGCTACCTGATGTTCTAGCACATTATCTTCCATTTCTCATGTCCTAGAAATTCTAGGCAGAATTGGATTGGAAAAGCCCTTTCAACATCCATTATCTCTTGAGTTGAAATCCCAAGTCTTTGCTGGCACCTCCAAAAAGAACTAACTAGAAGATCTCCCCTGTGTATCTCTCTAGCTTCATCTCTCCCTCGCTGCATTTCTCTCCAGCCACGTCATTCTCTTGCACTTCTTCAAACACACCAAAAGGCTCAGGACCTTTGGATTGGCTGTTCTCTCTGCCTGGAATGTTCTTTCTAATTAACTGACTCCTCATTAGTTAGTTCTGTTCTGATATCACATCTCTTCAAGGAGGCTTTCTCTGACTACCTTGTCTAAAATAACCTTCTTGGGGCACCTGGGTGGCTCAGTGGGTTAAGCTTCTGCTTTCAGCTCAGGTCATGGTCTCAGGGTCCTGGGATTGAGCCCCACATGGGGCTCTCTGCTCAGCAGGAAGCCTGCTTCTTCCTCTCTCTCTGCCTGCCTCTCTGCCTACTTGTGATCTCTCTGTCAAACAAATAAAGAAAAATCTTAAAAAAAAAAACCAAAAAAAAAAAAAAAAAACCTTCCTCATGCCCAGTTCCTCTCTGAACACTTTCCTTTTCAGATTTTCTTTACAGGGCTTATCACTATCTTTATTCATTTATTTTTTGTCTTCCCTACTGGTATCTAGGTCCATGATGGAGAAGACTTAGACTTATCCAGTCAACAAGTAGTAGATGTCTGATATTAGGTGCTCAATATTGTTGAATTAATGTTTGGCTTATCCTTTCACCTCTCATGGGGGCCTGAACAAGTCAGCTAACATCTTGTAATAGTTTCTTTATTCATGGAATTTTTACCTAGATTTGATAAGATAATACCTATGAAAATCATTAGACAGCACACAGGTATAAATAAGTATTGTTATTTTCCTACTCAGGTTAGCTGGGCCTCCAAAGAGCTATCAAACTCCCCTAGATTTAGAGCAGAAAACACTAACGTCTGCTTTCCATAGCAAAATGAGCTGCTTACTGTCTGCATTTCAGGTAGCAAGTGGAGGTGTTTGTGGGGGCATGCCATGAGGGTTTCCACCTCCATCTAACCACAGAAAATGAGTTCTTTGAAGAAGCAGCAGACTAGATTGTTGTGAGATGGTGACTCGTTCCCCAGGGATGTCATGGTCCTTTATGAGTGTGTCTGTTGGGAAGGCTAAAAAAGCCAAAAACCAAAAACAACAAAACCTCTTGGCATTCCTATATGCCATTCTCCATTACTTTCCGTCCACAAAATTATTCTGTATTTAACCACTGCATTTTTGTCAGCTTGGGCATTTTTCAGCTTCTGAAAGGTGCATCTAAGAAAATTGAAAATGAAGGGCAGCCAGCTACCACTTTTTAGATAATGATAGTAATGATGTGGTAAATTGGTCTATTCGTCAAGGAAATATGCCGGGAGAATCATTTCAAACAAGCCACCGTGTATTAAATAGGATCTACTTAAAATAATCACACAGCTCAGGTGGACATGCTAGGGGCAAACTAACAGCTCTGTAGAAACACTCCAAAGTAAGGGTGGCTAAATTCTACCTTTGAATCTTCACAATATTCATAGGATATAGATGAAAGAAAATAAAGGAATAAATTATTAGCTGACAGTGCGTATTAATTGCAAAGTCACTAAAACCTTTTCATTCACTTGAACTGACGGTGGTACAAAGCCACATGCTAATAAACAGAGGAGAAGCAGCTTGCTGTGTACAGTCACTCCTTAGTAAGGTTAACAAACTACATTAACCATTCACTCATCTGTAACTCATAATTAATCACTCCTTGAAAATTACATTGTATAATAAATGAGGACAGACATGATTCATTAAAACTTCTAATTAATTCTATTTAATACTATTTCATAGTTCATTGATAAGTGCTGAGAGAAGGATTACACTGTAGGATATTTGATGCATTGCTGCTGAAGAAGTAAATAGAGGGAACATTATCTAAAATGAAACATGAATACTTGCAAATGAAAATGTCAGATGTTCATCACCACAGTGCCTGATTCTGTACTCAAGGGTCTCTTGGCATCAGCAGTGGGAAACTCCATTTTAAGGGCTGTATCCATTGGTTACAAAAGCTCTTCTGAGTTCAAACTTGATGCTTAGCATCTCAGGATGGAAATGAGCTCAGTCCACTTTTTTTTTCTAATAAATGGTCATGCCTGTTTTGTGGGCTAATTACAAGACTATTGTTAAGCAGGTATTTCCACATCTGAAAAGAGATCCACTTACATAAAACATACACTTAACAGGCAATTATGGTTTGGGGTCATTGAACTGCATTGTGTGTGTGTGCTTGTGTTTATGTGTGTGTGCATGTGTGTGTTAAATTAGACATTAAAATAGCAAGGATATTATTGTCAGGAATGGCCCTGGGCGTTAACTGTAATGTATTATTTTTCAGAGAAGAAGCATCAGACTATGAAGTACATAATTTACAGCCTGGGATGAAGAGAAGATAATCACTACTAATAAGTATGTAATGCATATTTTAAAATTAAATTGTGGAATAACACACTGTAACCTTATTTGTTGTCTTGTTTTCTATTTACATAATGTGCCTCAAAAAAGGGTTATAAGGGGACGTCTGGGTGGCTCAGTTGGTTGGACGACTGCCTTCGGCTCAGGTCATGATCCCGGAGACCCGGGATCGAGTCCCGCATCAGGCTCCCAGCTCCATGGGGAGTCTGCTTCTCCCTCTGACCTTCTCCTCGCTCATGCTCTCTCACTGCCTCTCTCTCAAATAAAGAAATAAAATTAAAAAAAAAATGGGTTATAGGAACCATTAATGTTTCCATGGTGCAAATGGTGAGCACTCCAAATGGGAGAAAATATTCACAAAACATATACCTAAAAAAGAACTTGTATCCTGAATTTATTTTAAAAAAAATCTTAAAACTCAAGAAGAAGACAATCAACTTGATAATAGATTTGAACACATGCTTCAAAAAGTACAACAACCAAAAAACACAGGAAAAAATGTTCAACATCATTAATCATTGAGGAAATAATAATTAAAACCATAAGGTACTAACATATAACCATTGAACTTTTTATAATTAATAAGACTGATAATATCAAGTGTTAGTAAAGTCATGGAGCAGCTGGAATGCTCATATATCATTGACTGAATGTGCAATGGAAAACCAAATGGCCTCAAACTATAAACACACCAAATGTCCATCAGTAATTGATTGGATAAACCAAAAGTGGTAAATCCATACAATGGAATACCACTCAGTAGAAAAAAGAAAGAACTGTCACCATGGATGGAAAAATTTAGACACAAAAGACTTGGGAGTACATAAAAATCTAGAAAAAGCAAATTAATCTATAGGGACAAAGAACAGACCAAACATTGTCTGGAGCTTTGAGCTAAGGGAAGGATAAATTACAAAAGAGCCAGAGGAATTTTTGGCGGTGATGAATATGGTTTGTATCACAATAATGTTGGTGGTTCACTGGTTTATCACTGTCAAAACTCATCAAATTTTGTTCTTTAGGGAGGCCTGGGTGGCTCAGTTGGTTGGACGACTGCCTTCGGCTCAGGTCATGATCCCGGAGACCCGGGATCGAGTCCCACATCAGGCTCCCAGCTCCACGGGGAGTCTGCTTCTCCCTCTGACCTTCTCCTCGCTCATGCTCTCTCACTGCCTCTCTCTCAAATAAATAAATAAATAAAATCTTTAAAAAAAAAATTTTGTTCTTTAAATGGATGCAGTTTATTATAAGCAAATTTAATGAAGCTGAATTTCTTAATGAGTTATATATTTGGTTGGTTCATCTCCTAATCAAAATCAATAGGACTCTTTAGTGAACCAAGTTCTTTGAAGCTTCAACTAAATTATATCTGTGTAAATAGCAGACAGGATGGAGGAGGGTAGTGATATAGAAGAGGAAGCAAGTTCTGAAGAGTACATAGCTCCTTTCTGGTCCTGAACAGATAGGTATCTAGTCAACATGTTTTGTTCTTTAGGGAAAGTAATTCTGCAACTTTTCCTTAAAGTGAGTGACTTTGGAAATTCTGAAATAAAGGATGCGCCCTGAACATAAGCCCTGCCTGCATTGAAAGAAGTGGTTGAAGGAGTCCCTGCAGTGCAAGCCACAAGCATGGCCATTTAGGCATAACACCTGTGTCCTTAACAGCTTCTGTCTGTGGAAAACTGTGTGGCTTCAGGCTCTGACATGCTCGGGCACATTTCCTCTTCTAAAGAAAAGGGACTGGACAAGTTAATGATTTTAAAACTGTTTCTTAAAACCTGCAGATGATGTGGAAGTGTGTGTGTATAAACTTATGGGGGTCTGAGTAAGGGGATGAGAACAGGGCCTTGCAGGGGCTCATTCAAGGTACTAGGACTCCATTTCTGCTTGCAAGATGTCTATTGTGGGAAATAACTTTTTTAAAGTAGCAAGTCATAGGACTTGATCTTTTCTAGCCCAACATATGCGACTCAAAAAGGGGAGAAACTCATGAAAACATCTATGCTCATTAATACTTTTTATTGTATGTCAGGATTATGTTTGACAATGCATTATTTCAACTAATATAATTTTTAATAATACTATCAAGTTTAATTAACATTTTTATAGAAGAACAGCAGACAGCCTCAGAGTTCTTCAGTGGTATGCTTTATGGAACACTTTATAGGCAAGATCTTTTCAATTCTCAAAACCAGAGCCAGTACTCACAAATGACTAGGATAAACGTGTAGAAAACAAGAAAGGCGGTGAATCTTATATGAGGCTAAATTATTAACCTAACCTATTTTTCTCTCCTTACAGGATTGACATTTTAGTGGACTGGATTTTTCACTCATTTTCAATTAAGTTTCCATATGGCAAATTGAAGCTGACCCTGTTACAATTAGAAAGCTATGTCAAAGGAAGGAGGCCATAAATAATGTGAGAGAAATTATATTTCATGCATTATGTACTTAGACTTACTGAAAAAGAAAGGAAGAAATGGAGAGTTGTTATGAAACATTGGATAAAACAGGCAATCCGTTTATTATCTAAATGATTATAAACTCCTCTCCTACCACAGGTCTTACTTGTTCCAGTTGCCTGGATAACTGATGCACTTTCCCTGTGTAGGCTGTGAAGACATTTTATTTAGATGCTAAATAAGTATTTTAACAAGATTTAATTGTTATTAAGAGGCAACAAAGCAGAAAAAATAGGAGCCTCAGAAGAGGTTAAGCAACTTGTCAACTGGGTTCTGAGATTTACCAATGTGGATGAGTCATTCATCCTTCCTGGACTCAGTTTTCTTATCTCTTAAGATGGGAATGGTAACACCTGTGCTTCTGGAGAGCCATCAGGATTAAAGGGCACAATATATGATAGCCTCTAAAACTAATATGCCAAAAAAAAAACCCACAAAAAAACAAAAAAACAAAAAGTAATATGCCAATATTAATTTTTGCATCTGTGAGAAATAACTTCTCATATCCTCCTTCCTAGATTTCTACTCCTTCCAAGTACTTTAGATAACCTGAGGGATCCAGACCAGATGGTGACATAGGAGGCTCCTGAATGTTTCCCCCCATGATTGCACTGAGCACAGCCACAGAGAACAATTTCCCTGTGAGAGAAATCCAAAAATGAATTGAGGGACTCCTATACATCAGGTGGCAAGAAATGCCTGCCTTAAAACAGTAAGAAAGACTGAGACATGGGACACCTGGGTGGCTCAGTTGTTTGAGCGGCTGCTTTCAGCTCCGGTCATGGTCCCGGTGTCCTGGGATGGAGTCCCAAATCGGGCTCCTTGCTCAGCAGGGAGCCTGCTTCTCCCTCTGCCTCTGCCTGCCACTCTGTCTGCCTGTGCTCGCTCTCTCTGACAAATAGGTGGATAAAAATCTTTAAAAAAAAAAAAAAAGAAAGAAAGACTGAGATACACTCTTATCATAGAACTACCTTTGACACAATGTCATACAGTCAGGAGGGAATCCCCAACTCTTAGCTTTGCCCCCAGGAGTGAAAGGTTTGGGCCACAATTTCTTTTGTGCCCCAATGTGAGCTACCACTCAAGGGACAGGAGCCCAAACCATCTAGCTCTGAAAGCAAGAGGGCTTGCATTCACAAGTCCCTTGTGATTATAGCAAACAAACAAACACTTGTTAAAAGGGACATAAACACTTGCCACAGCTATCCCCTCAGGGTTCAGCACAGAGAGAGCAGGCAAAAACACCAGTTTCCCAGCCTTTCCCGGCAAGGAATTTGACTGCATACCTCACAAACTGCAAGGAATTTGACTACATACCTCAGGAACTGCTGCCCGAGGGTACCAGATGGACCTAACACACATATATAGAACATTCCATCCCTCGGCAGCAGAATACACATTCTTTGCAAGTGCACAGGAAACATTCTCCAGGATAGATCATATGTTAGGCCACAGAGCAAGTCTTAGAAATTTAGGAAGACTGAAATCACATCAAACATCTTTTCTGACCACAATGGTATAGAATTAAAAAGCGATTACAAGAGAAAAACTGGAAAATTCACAAATATGTGGAGACCAAAAAACACAGTCCCAGAGCAATCAATGGGTCAAGCAAGAAATGAAAAGAGAAATAAAAAATAAATCTTTGGACAAATAAAAATGGATATACAACATTCCAAAACTTCTGGGATGCAGCAAAAGCAGTTTGAAGAGGGAAGTTTATAGTGATGCATGCATACATTAAGAAAAAAGTACTCAAATAAACAGCCTAATTTTATACCTCAAGGAACTAGAAAAAGAATAAACTAAACCCAAAATTAGTAGGAGAAAGTAAATAAAATGAAATGAATGAAATAGAGACTAGAAAGACAATGGGAAAGATCAATGAAAGTTAAGAGTTAATGTTTTGGGACGCCTGGGTGGCTCAGTCGGTTAAGCGGCTGCCTTCGGCTCAGGTCATGATCCCAGCGTCCTGGGATCGAGTCCCACATCCCCACATCGGGCTCCTTGCTCGGCAGGGAGCCTGCTTCTCCCTCTGCCTCTGCCTGCCACTCTGCCTGTGCTCGCACTCTCTCTCTCTCTCTGACAAATAAATAAACTTAAAAAAAATAAAAAAATAAAAAAAATAAAAAGAGTTAATGTTTTGAAAAGATAAAATAGGTAATCCCCTACCTGGACTAAAAAAAAAAAAGACCAAAAATATCAGAAATGAAAAAGAAAACACTGCAACTGATTCTACAGAAATACCAAGACTCATATGAAACTACTATCAAAATTATATCTTAACAAAGTAGATAACCTTTAAGAAATGGATAAATTCCTAGAAACACACAAGCTACAAAGACTCAATTATGAAGAAATAGAAATAGAACAGTTACTACTAAAGAGATTGCACCAGCTCTCAAAAACTTCCCAACAAACAACAGAACAGAACAGAATGGCTTCACTGGTGAATTCAACTAAACATTTAAATAATAACTGATATTATTATTATTCTCACTTCTTCTCAAACTCTTCCAAAAAAGAGAAGAGGGAACATTTCTAAACTCATTCTATGAGTTCAGCATTACTCTGATACCTGAGCCAGACAAGGACACCACAAGAAAACTATAGGCCCATGTCCCTGATGAACATAGGTGCAGAACTCCTGGGCAAAATATTAGCAAACCAAAAATCAACAATACATTCAAAGGAAAGTACACCATAATCAAGTGGGATTTATTAAAGAGATACAAAGATGGTTCAATATATGCAAATCAGTAAATGTAATATACCACATGAACAAAATAAAGGAGAAAAAAACACGTCATCTCAATAGATGTAGAAAAAACATTAGACAAAACTTAACATTATATCATGATAAAAAAAATTTGAACACAATAATAAAGGCCACATATAACAAGCCCATAGCTAACATCATACTCAATGATGAAAAACTGAAAGCTTTTCCTTAAGATCAAGAACAAGACAAGGATATACACTCTCACCTCACTCTCACATTTATTCAATATAGTGATGAAATCCTAGCCTGAACAGTTAGGGAGGAAAAAGAAATAAAAGCTACCCAAATCAGAGAGGAGGAAGTAAAATTGTCTGTTTGCTGATGACCTGATATATAGGAAACCCTAAGAATTCCATCAAAAACTGTTAGAAATAATAAACAAATTCAATAAAGTTGCAGGATACAAAATCAATATTCAAAAATCAGTATGTTTCTATACACTAACAACAAAATATCTGGAAAAAGAAATTAAGAAAATATCTGTTTACAATAGCATCAAAAAGAATAAAATACTTAGGAATAAAATTAAGAAGGTGAATGATCTATACACTGAAACTGCAAAACACTGGTGAAAGAAATTGAAGAAGACACACATAAATGGAAAGATATTCATGTTCATGGATTGGAACATTAATACAGTTAAATGTCCATACTACCTGAAGCTACAGATTCAGTACAATCCCTATCAAAATTTCAATGTTATTTTTTACAGATAGGAAAATGAATACTAAAATTCCTAAGAATCACAAAAGACCCCAAACAGCCAAGACAATGTAGAGAAAGAAGAACAAAGCTATAGGCATCACACTTCCTTCTTTCAAACTATATTACCAAACTATAGTAAGCAAAACATTATGGTACTGGAATAAAAACTGACTTTCAGATCAATGGAACAGAATAAAGAACCCAGAAATAAACCCATGCATACAAGGTCAATTGATTGTTGACAAGGCTCTGAGAATATACAATGGGAAAAGGAGTTTCTTCAATAAATTATGCTGCAAAAACTGGATATCCACATGTAAAATAATGAAATTTCAAACCATAAACAAAAATTAATTCAAAATGGATTCAAGATTTGAACATAGGCCTGAGACGATAAAAGTCCTAGAAGAAAACATAGGGAGTAAACTCCTTGACACTTGTCTTGGCAATGATTTTTTTTTTTTGACACTAAAAGCATAGGCAACAAAAGCAAAAATAGAAAAGTGGGACTAGAGGCACCTGGGTGGCTTGGTGGGTTAAGCTTCTGCCTTTGACTCAGGTCATGATCTCAGGGTCCTGGGATTGAGCCCCACATCAGGCTCTCTGCTCAGCAGGGAATCTGCTTCCCCTCTCTCTCTGCCTGCCTGTCTGCCTACCTGTGATTTCTCTCTCTGTCAAATAAATAAATAAATAATCTTAAAAATTTTTTTTTAAACAGTGGGACTAAAAGCTTACATACACAAGGGAAACCATTAACAAAATGAAAAGACACCTATGGAATGACTCAATAGTAAAAATATAATTCAAGAGCAAAAAACCAAAACAAGCCTATTGAAAAATGGACAAAGGACTTGAATAGAAATTTTTCCAAAGAAGGAATATAAATGACCAATAGAAAATGTGTTCAACGTCACTAATCATCAGGGAAATGAGAACCAAAAGCACAAGAAGATAGCACCTCACACTTGTTAGGATGTCTATCATCAAAACTACAAGAGATACCAAATGCTGGCAAGGAAAAGGAAAACTTGCACACTGTTGGTGGGAATGTAAACTGATACAGCCACCATAGAAACAGCATGGCTTTTCCTCAAGAAATTAAATACAGAGCTACTGTCTGATCCAGCAACACCACTTCTGCGCATATTTCCAAAAGAAGCAAAATCACTATCTTGACGAGATATCTGTATTCCCACGTTCACTGTATCATTATTCACAATAACCAGGTAGGGAAACTATGTGTTGATCAATGGATGAATGGATAAAGAAAATGTGGTGTGTTTACACGGCAGAATATTATTCAGTCTTAAAAAAGAAGGAAATCTTGCCTTTTGCAACAACACGGATGAACTGGGGTGGTGGGGCATTATACTAAGTGAATTAAGTCAGCCAAAGAAAGCCAAATGCTGCATGGTATCAGTAATATGTGAAATCAAATCAAAACAAACAAAACAAAAAAAGGTAAGGTCCTAGAAACAGAGTAGAATGGTGTTTTCCAAGGGCTAGAGGATGGGAGAAACAGAAAGAGGTTGTTAAAAGGGTACAAACTGTCTATTAAAAGACAAATAAGATCTTAGTATCTCATGTGTACATGGAGATTATTAACTACAGTTTATGTAATATACCACATGAACAATTCCTATATTGTATAACTGAAATTTGCTGAGAGAGTAGAACTTCAGAGTTTTCACCACCGCCTACAAAAGGTAAAAGCAATAAAATATAAAGTGTTTGAAAAGTATCTGATAAAGACAAGTATGGATAGTAGGGTATTCTCTAAGGGTAATGCCTTGAACATGCATCTGGAAAAATGGTGCTATTTATTTGTCTCAGCCTAGTCACCCTCCTCAGCCTGTGGCTGGATCAGATCAAATCTATACTGCTCTCAACTTTATTTTGTCCTTTAGGAAAGTAGGGGAATAGCCCCAGGGAAAAAGTTTTCTCCTTTCCCCCAAATATCTCCCTCACCAATAAGTCACAGAAAATTCATTTCCCATCGTTTTGTGAAATGCTTTCTGTGCCACAATAAATGAATTTGAGAGGCAGTATGGTATAATTGATACAGGTATCCTGGGACTACAGGGGTCAGCAAGTGACCAGACCACGTTGATAATTAGCCCGTAGTCAGAGGTTTCATTGTGATCAGGCCCTCTTGCTTCTCTGTGTGAAATGCATGGGCTTACAGTCACAGCCGAAACCCTTTGGGTTGCACAGACTCACAACACAAGAAAAAGAAGGCTGTTACAAGTGTTTTGAAATGCAGACTATCTCTTAACAAACAAAAAGGACATTTATATGGCTTTCTATTTCACTGGTTGAATTTTTGCAAGTAGAATTTTGCATACAGCTTTGTTAGAAAATTTGGGAGGATTCTGGGTTTAAAATCTCTGGGTTATGTTTCAGGTATTTCCTTGAGTTAAACAATTAGGATTACTTTTCAGTAAACTATATATAACCAGCTGTGCCACTTACTACTTTACTGCCTCTCTGCTCCAATTTAGGGCTGTCCACTGAATTATCTGTGATGATAGAAATTTCTATAATCTGCATTGTCCTATATGGTAGCATGAGCCATGTGTGGTTATTTTTTTACACATATTAAAAATTTTTAGTTTTAATTTTTTAATTTGGCAGACAGAGGTCACAAATAGGCAGAAAGGCAGGAGGGTCGGGGGAGCAGGCTCCCCACTAAGCAAAGAGCCCGATGCCGAAACTTGGTCCCAGGACCCTGAGATCACGACCTGAGCTGAAGGCAGAGGCTTAACCCACTAAGCCACCCAGGCGCCCCACCATGTGTGGTTATTAAGCACTTGAAATACGGCTAGCAAAACTAAAAGACCAGTTTTAATTGTACTTAATTGTACCTAAATGTGAATTTATTTTTTTAATTCTTTTTTTTTTAAAGATTTTATTTATTTATTGGACAGACAGAGATCACAAGTAGGCAGAGAGGCAGGCAGAGAGAGGGGGGGAAGCAGGCTCCCTGATGAGCAGAGAGCCCAATTGTGGGGCTGGATTACAGGACCCTGGGATCATGACCTGAGCTGAAGGCAGAGGCTTTAACCCACTGAGCTACCCAGGCGCCCCCTAAATGTGAATTTAAATGTGAATAGCCACACATGACTAGTAGCTGCTAGCACAGCACAGTTCTAAGTTCTGAAGGTAAATAGAAGAAAAATCACATCCTTTTACAAAGTATCAAAAGCCATGAAAGTAGTAGGGCATGTTGCATGTTTCTTTTGCCTACCAGAACCCATTCTGCCTTCCCTCGTGACACAGCAGTCTGTGGTTTGGGTAGAACTGCCTTCACCCAAGGGTCTTCTGTTTTCTGCAGATAACCCATGCTAGAATCAATCAGCCCCTGGCATCCTGGTTTTGAGGATTGGCTCAGGGATGGTCCAATGAATGCCAACGTCAGTGATTATGGGACTTCTCCTCTCCCCGTCCTCCATTAGAAACAAGAAACATGAGGCTCTGTTGACACAGGCAGTCATCTTGAGTTGAAGAGGAAGCCAGCCTTAAAGCTCAGCTGACAGACTAAGGAAAAGCATCAAGAATTATAGAAAAATAGAGGCATGTTCTGATCATCATGAAGCTCATTTCCACTGCTTTTTGCATTTCCAACAGTGTGCTGTCATCACATTTCCTTTTCTAATGGTCCCAGTGCCATCCCATCCTTCATTCAACCAAGAATGTTCCTCACATGAAGATCAAATGGATTTTCTTTTTTCTAACTGTACACATTGCTCAAAATCATGCTGAATTTCAGATTCATATTGGCACTACACTTTTCTTGTACAGCATTTTCCTTCCCTGGAGTTTCTGATTGCTTTGCTTTTTTCTCAGGGGATGATACATATACCTTTCTCATCATATCCCTAATAACCTCATTTCTTATTCATTTTGTAGTTTCTTAAAATCCTTTCCTTTTCCTTGAAGATATTTTAGTTGGAGCCTACTGACTTACTCATCTAATATCATGGTCAACTTGCCAAATATTTAAATCATTGAATAGTTGATTTTTTTTTCTATTCCTTTTATGAAAGATTAATATTTGCTCTTTTTTTTTTCTGCCACCATCCTGCCCCTGGTTTCACTCATTTAATAAAGGAACAAATAAATGGGTTTACCAATAACACTGTTTACTGGCTTCCCTATTTGTTTGATTCATGTCCTGTCCTTGCCCCTACAGTGGCAAAACTGACATGACAAAACTATTTCAGACAAAGGCAGAAGGAGGGGAAGAGCCTCAGACAGCAGAACACCCCAAGAGACAGCATTTAAAGGGAAGCTCACCCAATTAAATAAGGGGTCAGTGGTTGAAGCAAAACAAAAGCTTCAAAAGAGGAAATCCTAACTTTGCAACAACATGAATGAGCTGGGAACATATGCTAAGTGAAATAAGCCAGTCACAGAAGGACAAATATTGCCCGATTTGCCCCCCCCCTTTTTTTTATTTGAGAGAGAGAGTGTGAATGAGAGAGCACAAACTGGGGAGGGGCAGAGGGAAAGGGAGAAGCAGACTCCCTGCTGATCAGAGAGCCCCACTCTAGCCCAGAACCCTGAGATCACGACCTGAACCAAAGGCAGAGGCTTAACCGACTGAGCCACCCAGGCACCCTCTTTTTTTTTTTTTTTTTTTAAGAATACTGACTGATTTCACATACAGAAGAAGCCTAAAATTGTCAAACTTATAGAAGCAGAGAAGAGAATGGTGGTTTCCAGGGGATGAAGAAAGGGGGAAATGGGGCATTGTGTTCAACAGATATAGAGTTACAGCTAGACCAGATGAATGAGTTCTAGAGATCTGCGCGGAACGCTGTGTCTGCAGTTGACAATACAGTGTTGTGCTGTGTATTTAGAAACTAAAGAGGTTTTGTTGACTGTTTCCTTTGCTGTGCAAAAGCTTTTGATCTTGATGAAATCCCAATAGTTCATTTTTGCCCTTGCTTCCATTGCCTTTGGCGATGTTCCTAGGAAGATGTTGCTGTGGTTGAGGTCGAAGAGGTTGCTGCCTGCGTTCTCCTCAAGGATTTTGATGGATTCCTTTCTCACATTGAGGTCCTTCATCCATTTTGAATCTATTTTCGTGTGTGGGGTAAGGAAATGGTCCAATTTCATTTTTCTGCAAGTGACTGTCCAATTTTCCCAACACCATTTATTGAAGAGGCTATCTTTTTTCCATTGGACATTCTTTCCTGCTTTATCAAAGATTAGTTGACCATAGAGTTGAGGGTCTGTTTCTGGGCTCTCTATTCTGTTCCATTAATCTATGTGTCTGTTTTTGTGCCAGTACCATACTGTCTTGATGATGACAGCTTTGTAATAGAGCTTGAAGACCAAAAGACAAGTGACAGAATGGGAGAAGATATTTGCAAATGACATATCAGATAAAGGGCTAGTGTCCAAAATCTATAAAGAACTTATCAAACTCAACACCCAAAGAACAAATAATCCAATCAAGAAATGGGCAGAGGACATGAACAGACATTTCTGCAAAGAAGACAACCAGATAGCCAACAGACACATGAAAAAGTGCTCCACATCACTCAGCATCAGGGAAATACAAATTAAAGCCACAATGAGATATCACCTCACACCAATCAGAATGGCTAAAATTAACAAGTCAGGAAATGACAGATGCTGGCGAGGATGTGGAGAAAGGGGAACCCTCCTACACTGTTGGTGGGAATGCAAGCTGGTGCAACTGCTCTGGAAAACAGCGTGGAGGTTCCTCAAAAAGTTGAAAATAGAACTACCCTATGACCCAGCAATTGCACTACTGGGTATTTACCCTAAAGA
>PISX010032091.1:0-16588 GCA_004024625.1 Mellivora capensis
GGGTACATGTCTGTGAATCGCCAGGTTTACACACTTCACAGCACTAACCATAGCACATACCCTCCCCAATGTCCATTACCCCACCCCCCTTTCCCGACCCCCTCCCCCCAGCAACCCTCAGTTTGTTTTGTGAGATTAAGAGTCACTTATGGTTTGTCTCCCTCCCAATCCCATCTTGTTTCTTTTCTTCTTTTTCTGTACATGTATGTCTTTAAACCATAAAAATCTTAGAAGAAAACAGAAGGGAAAAGTCCTTTTATATTGGTTTTGGCAATAATTTTTTTTATTCTGATACCAAAGGCATAGGCAATAAAAATGAAATAAACAAGTGAAACCACATCAAGCTAAAAAAATTCTGCACAGCAAAGGAAACAATCAACAAAATGAAAAGGCAACCTATGGAATGGAAAGAAATATGTATATATAAAATATATAAAGAACACTTGTAACTCAACAGCAAAAAATAAATAAAAACCCAATTTAAAAAATGAGAAAAGGAACAGAATAGACATTTCTCCAAAGGAGTCATGCAAATGGTCAACAGGTATATGAAAATACGCTCAAATCATTAAGCATCAGGGAAATACAAATCAAAATCACAGTGAGATATCTCCTCACATTTATGAGGATAGCTATTATCAGAAAGTCAAAAGATAACAAGAATTGATAAGGATTTGGGAGAAAGGGAGCCCTTCCTTGTGCAATGTTGGTGGGAATGGGTATAGCCACCACAGAAAAAATATGGAGGATCCTCAAAAACATAAAAATAGGACTACCATGTGACTCAGCCATCCCACCTCTGGGTATGTACCCAAAGGAAATAAAATCACCATCTCGAAGAGATACTAGCACTCCCGTTTCATTGCAGCATGATTCACAATGCCCAAGATATGGGAACAACCTAAATGTCCATTGATGTATGAATGGATAATGAAAATGTGATATTCAGCCTTTAAAAAGAAGGAAATCGTTAGTGACAAGATGGATGAAGCTGGAGGACATTATGCTAAGTGCAATAAGCCAGAAACAGAAGACAAATATTGCATGATCTCACTAATATGTGGAATCAAAAAAAAAGAAAAGAAAACCCAAACATAGTAATGGAGAGAATAGTTATTATCAGAAGCTGGGATGTTGGGGGGAAAGAGGAAGATAAAGAAATTCTCAATGGAAAGGAAAATGCTAGTTGCCAGAGGCTGAGGCGAGGGTGTCATGAGAGGCTATTGTTTGATGGGCACAGAGGTTCGGTTTTACAGGATGAAAAGCATTCTGAAGATGGATGGCATGATGGGTGGTAGTGATGGCTGTACAACAGTGTGAATACACCTCCACCATTGGACTCTACTGTTAAAACGGTTAATATAGTTTTATGTTATATGTATTTTACCATAATAAAAAAAATAAAAAATGTGACCTATAAATGCAAAAATTAAATTCTAATTGTTGATAAGAAGAGAAAAAAATCAATATCCTGAATTCTACTACCATCTTATGGTCAGATGAACTCAGTTCTTTGCCATTTATTAGCAATATGACCTTGAATAAGTTACCAGTTACTCTTAACCACTCACACTCTCCTATAATTTTTGTATTTTCCCCATACCTTGTGCACACATCAGTTCCTTTATTTTACAAACTACAAACTAAAAGCCAGAGAAGCTACATAATTTTCCCTAGGTTACTTGGTCAGTTAACAACAGAACCAGAACAAATACCCTGATTATCTAATCTCTTAATCTAGAAATCTTTCTTTTCTACCCACCTTTCTTTTCTACCTTAGTCTAAAAATATTTCTTTTCTATCTATGTTTGATATAAAGTTCTGGATAATTTTTCATGAAGATAATGGTTGGACAAAAATAGATAATTTACTAGTGATAAGAAACATGTTAATTCATAATAAAAATTAATTAACTAATTTAAAAGAAAAAAAAAGCAGCAGGTCAATTCAATCAGCAAAGCTCCAGAAAGACTAAGAAGTTGGACCCATTTGTTGCCATGGCAGGTGGAGAACTTAAGACTGGGAACCATATTAAAGTCGTTAACAAACAGCTGGACTAATAGGTTCCTGTTCTCACACAATACAGAAGGCAAAGAAACTCCATCCCACACCGCAAGAGAACTATGATCTCTGGAGAACAGGAGCCAGAGAACCCTGGTTTCTGTGACATCAGCTCGGAAAAATCTGTGAAGGAGACTTGAGTCTAAAAACAAAGACAGATTCACACAAGTAAATTCTGTATGATTGCATTTATATGAATTTCAAGAACAGGTAATATCAATCTAGAACAGTTAAAATAGGGAGAGCAGAATCATTAATAAGGAAAGGGCATAAGGAAACTCTTGCAGACCAGAAATGTTCAACACCTTACTCTGGGTGATAAATGGGTACAAGCCTATGTGAAAATTGGTGGAGTTGTACACTCAAGTTTTGCATATTTTACCGAATATTCAGTATACTTTGATTTAGAAAAAAAAAAAAGAATGCAAGGGGTCTGCTAGCATCAAATCTAAGCCTTTCAGACTCAGCAAAGTTTTCATACAAACATAAGAAAAAAGTCACCACATATAAGTGATTCTCTTGTTTTGGTATTGCTTTTCACCCAGAATACTTGATTTTCAACTTTTCACAATTGAGCAAATTTTATCCTGAGCTTATTAAGTCAGCAGTCCTTGCTCTTCTAGAACTTTCTTTAAAAATTCATAAAATTAGCCCATCCCCATTCTATTCCTTCAATCTTAACCGCTCTCTGTAACAATATTTGGATTTACATATTTTGAAAGAAATACATAACACATTATTCATGTTCTTTAATAAGCCAGTCAGCACCAATGTCCTTGTCACTACGCAGCCCTCTCTCGAGGTAGCTATTATTCTGTCTTCCATCACCATAAGTTTTGCCTGATACTGAACTTTGTATAAATTGAAAACCACACAGTACATATCATTTGGTGCCTGGCTTCTCTGATGCAATTTAAGGGTTTTGAGAAAGAGCAGTTTGACCGCATCCAGGCAGACAGGCTTACCTGTATAAAAGGAGAATCAGAATCTGGAATGAGTTCTACTCACTGTTATAAAAAAAAAGTCCTAGCGTGCCTGGTCCAGTTGCCCATAATGGAGACAAGTTTCTGTCACTAAACAAATGTATCGTTCCTAATAACCCATTCTTGTTTCAAGCCCTATGTAAAGTCCTTTAAAAACCTGAGGAAAACATAAAAACACTTTGAAGTTCAAGTTATTTTGTTATTTTATGAAAGGAAAAAAGAAATAAAAGCATAAAAGCCAGGAATTTTCAGATTTGTATATGTTTTACCTGTTAAAACATCGCACGGTAACTTTGGCAGTGCCTCATTTTAAGGCACAAAAAAACACCAATTAACTTTCATGTTTTTCCAGATGAGCACCTTATTGTTAAATTTCTGCAGAAATAAAATTATTTCATTGTTCCTGTTATATTTTATATTTATTTTATGATTTCCTTCCTTGAAAACAGAATGAACTTCTTAATTTCATAACTTTAAAAGAACATTTTGTGGTTAAAAAAATTCTGCCCATGTATATTTATAACATAATTTGTTTTCCCTTTGAAAACCACAACATACTTCTAAAGGTTATCAAATATTTGGAATATTTTCACAACCATCAGTATATCATAGATTTCCGATTTCCGCCCCCCACCCCCAGTGTCACATTACTCAGTGTTCTAGTTCCATTGTATAATCAGTAAGTAGGTTTGGGGTATGAAAATAATAACTTTGATAGGATTTCAAAAATGAACATATCACAAGGGCCAACTGGCAGTGTTTCCAAGAATACCAGGCCATTTTACAGTTAGCTCTCTATCCCCTTTCTGATATGTGAAAATTTTAGGTTATAGGGATTAAGCTTGGTGTTGTCCAACCACACATGCCTCCATTGCTGCCAAGTGAGTGATAATAATGTAGAATGTGAATGTGACTCACAGAGGGTATGAATTATTCTGCCTGATTCAGGCCACATCAGTGATCCAAGCGAAGGACGAAAGATCTCCTGGTGAAAAAAAAAGTGTAAGTCTACCTCTACTTGGACAACATCTCAAGAATCCATAAGACTAGAGAATTTGTTTGACTAATCTGAATGTAGAACAAGAAAGAAGGCGAGTAGTGTTTCCTTTATTACTATGTATGAGATACCACTATAGTCAATGTTGAATGCCTACTTTAACTACTTTTGGTCTTGAGATTGTTTTGTTCTTTAGTTTTACTAAAATACCCTCAGGAGGGTTAAACTTTGCTTGGAAGAATGCCAATTATCATAAAACTTCAACCAGCCAACTTATGAATATTTAGTCTTCTCCTCATGTTCAAAAACATCCAAATAAAGATGATAATAGAAAGAAATGGCCCCTAACAGGCATGATTATCAACTCTAAAGAAATGTCAGTGTCTATGAATTTGAGATATGAAGTGTATTTATTATTTAAAAGACTCTTTAACAAGGTATGAACTTTCCTCTTCAATTAATTATTGATCCAGGCACTCATCTCCCTTTTCATTTAAAACTTTTAAACAAAGTGTCTCAAGCATTTGAATTTGGCACTAGAGAAGGCAGTCATTGACTTGAGTTTTTTGGAGGTGTGATCAGGAAGGAGTTCTTACAATGGGAAAAAAAGAAAAAAACCTACACAAACATCTTCCCTTACTCCTACATTTGATGTTGCCGGTGTCATCAAGCAAACACTAAATAACAACAAGCAAATTCTGTTGAAATGTTTAGCTAAATGGAACCAAAACAGTCACAGTTGACAATTTCATAAATACATTAATTAGAAGTGTCTCCAAATAGTATGTGATTTTGAATTATTAACATAAAACACTGCATTATAAATGACTGAAAATTGCATTCCTAGTGTTCTCCATGCTTAATTTATTATGCCGTAGGAAAATTTGCAAATTACTTCACTGTTTTATACTTAATGGCTAGTTTTATGCGTATATTATTCCTTTAAGATAAAATTAAATTGCAGTGTACATACGTGATATGTGACATGTTACAGGAGACACTCAAAGCTGGGTCAAAAAACGGTTAATCTCACTTTCGTTATGGGTACTTTGCATCCACAGTGGTTTGTTAAGTTTCCACTGGAGCTCTTAGCTACCAGGCTCTGTCTCAGTGCTCGCTCCTTTCTTCCCCAGGGATGCAGTCTAGCCATAATGGTGTATGATTTTTACTAAATTGTGCAAGGCTTGGCTTTTTGTCAGTGAGGACTACTTGGTATCATCCTTCCAAAAATAGAGGTTAAACTCTCTGAGGGAAAACACTGGCCAAGCTTAACCTTGATGAGTGTTGTCACATTATGAGGACAAATTCTGAATATTGACATTTATTTGAAGGGAATGATCTGTGTGAAATTTTTCAAATATTATTGTTTACCTATGCAGATACATTTCAAATCTCCCTCTTTCTTATGATTTTGTCTTTATTTCACAATTACGTTGTTCTTTTATCTAAATGTTTTTAGAAGTGACTTTTCACTTGTTTCAGATGAAAAACCCCTATACTAAAACTTAAAAGCCATTAGTCCCAGTTTGAATGGAGTAAGCCTTATCCAGATATTTGAGAAGCTAACATAGCATAAAATTTCTAAATTACATACAAAAATGGATTACTTTTATCTGAACTGTAGGGACCTAAAGAGGGGAGCTGCTCTAGAGAGTTCTTCCTTCCAACACAGCTTATTTACTTTCCTCCTCTAGGGATACCAAGGGATAGGTATTTTCCATGAATAGTGCTACTATGGTTTAAAAAGCATGCACCATACTATGCTTTTCTACTCATCTTCACCTTCCATCTGTGTTGCCAGACCCATAATTGAACTACTCTCCACTCCCTCTTTCTGGAGGCACATCATAACTGGTGGTATTATTCAGCCCTTAGTTACGGCACCAGAAGAGGCCCTTAGGCCTTGTCTAGCATAAGCCATATGCTCCTGCTCAATTCACTGGTGTTTTGAAGCAGAGACTCATGTATAAACCTAGCTAACAATGGAATGTTTTTCTCGGATATTGAGTTCCAGGCAATGGATTATTCATTCTAACAATGTTATAACTATTAGACCGGGATTTTAAAATAACTATGATTAATACATTAAAGGATATGAAGAGAGAGGGCAAAGTTCATAAACAGCTGAGGAATTTAAGAGTAAAATGGAAATACTAGACATAAAAAATAATTAGAAGGAAGAATCTTTTTGATAAGCTAATCAACAGGCTGGATATAACTGAAGGAGAAAATAAGTGAACTTGGAGAAGAGTCAATAGAAATTATCCACACTGAAACCCAAAGGTGTGAAAGAAATGAAACAGGATATCCAAGAGCTAATATACATGTAATTGGATTTTCAGTAGGCAAAAACAGAGAGCAGAGGAGAGAAATATCTGGCATGGTGATGGCCAAGAATTTTCCAAAATTAGTGTAAGAAAAATTTTTAAAAATCCAAAAATCTCTGCTCATACATGCACAATAGATATAGACAGATGACACAGATACAGATGTTGATCTACAACAACTGTGAATGTCCTCGATCCTTTAAAATAGAGACAGAGACTTTTTGAGACAACTAAAATTGGGAAGAATTTATTTCTAGTTGATATGTACAATGAAACATTCAGGAAAGTTGTTCAAGCAGCAGGAATTTGATACAAGATGGAAATGTGGACCTACACAAATAACTGAAAAGAACCACAAATGGTAAAACTGGAGGGTAAATATGAGACTTCTTTCTTACTGTCAATGTTTTTAATAGATACTGGCTCACCAAAATTACAAAGAGTAACAATGTATTGTGGAGTTAATAATATATCGAGAAATAAAATGTTTGATAAAAACAACACAATCAATGGAATAATAAGTCTTATATTCTGAAGCAGTATATTATTCCAAGGAAAACTACAGTATATGAAAAATGTACATCAGAAACGATAGAAAGATCCCTCCCAAATAAGCTAGTGGTAAAAACAAGTGAAATTTTAAAAGTTCTCAGTTAATCCAAAAGAAGGAAGGAAAACAGGAAGTAAAAGCATATCAGATAAAGAGAAGGTAAATCATAAAGTGGAAAATTTAAATCCAAACATAGTATTATATATAGAAAACCTTAAAGACTTCATCAAAAAACTGTTGGAAATGATAAATAAATTCAATGAGGTTGCAGGATACAAAATCAATATACAGAAATCTGGTGTGTTTCCTTACATTATCAGAAGAAATTAAGAAAACAATCTCATTTATGGTTCAATAAAAAGAATAAAATACCTATGAATAAATTAACCAAGGAGGTGAAAGAATAGCATTTTGAAAACTACAAAACATTAATGAAAGAAATAGAAGACACAAATAAATGCAAAGATACTTTATGCTCATGGGATACGAGAATTAATAGTATTAAAATGTCCATACTACTCAAAGCATTATACAGATTCAGTGTAGTCTCTCTCAAAATTCCAAAGGTATTTTTTAGAGAAATAGAACAAACAATTGAAAGTGTTGTAAAAAAATCACAAAAGAGGGATCCCCTTTCTCCACATCCTCTCCAACACACGTTGTTTCCTGTCTTGCTGATTTTGGCCTTTCTAACTGGTGTGAGGTGGTATCTCAATGTGGTTTTAATTTGTATCTCCCTGATGGCTAGTGATGATGAAAAAAAAAATCACAAAAGACCCCAAATAGCCAAAGCAATCTTGAGAAAGAACAAGCTGGAGGCATCACACTTTCTAATTTCAAACTATACTACAGAACTATAGTAATTAAAACAGCATTGTAGGGACGCCTGGGTGGCTCAGTTGGTTAAGCAGCTGCTTTCGGCTCAGGTCATGATCCCAGCGTCCTGGGATCGAGTCCCACATCGGGCTCCTTGCTCAGCAGTGAGCCTGCTTCTCCCTCTGCCTCTTCTGCCTGTGCGCTCACTCGCTCTCTCTCTCTCCGACAAATAAACAAATAAAATCTTTAAAACAGTATTGTATTGGCATAGAAACAGACACATAGATCAACAGAGCAGAATAGAAGATCCAAAAATAAATCCACATATATATGCTCAATTAATTTATAACAAAGGAGCCAAGAATATATAATGGGGAAAGGACAGTCTCTTCAATAGATGGGTGGTGGGGAAACTGGACTATCTTCTACCATATAAAGAAACTAACTCAGAATGAATTGAAGACTTAAATGTAAGACCTGAAATCATAAAACTCCCAGAAGAAAATGGGTAGTAAGCTCCTTGACATGGGAGCTGGCAATGATTTCTGGAATCTTGACACCAAAAGCAAAAACAAAAAAAGCAAAAATAAACAAGTGGTACTATATCAAACTAAAAAGCTGCACAGTGAAGGAAACCATTAACAAAATGAAAACCAACCTACTGAATAGGAGAAAACAATTATAAATTGTATAACTGACAAACTAATAAACAAAATATTGAAAGAATTTACACAACTCAAAATAGAAAAAAAATGATTAAAAAATGGGCAGAAGACCTTAGTAGACATTTTTCCAAAGAAGACATACAGATGGCCAACAAGTACACAAAAAGATACTCAACATCACTCATCATCAGAGAAATGCAAATAAAACCATGATGAGACATCACCTCTCACCTGTTAGAATGGCTGTGCTCAAAAAGACAAGAAGTAACAAGTGCTGGTAAGCATGTTAAGAAAAAGGAACCCTTGTGCACTGTTGGTGGGAATGCAAACTGAGGAAAGCACTATGGAAAAGAGCATAAAGTTGCCTCAGAAAATAAAAAATAGGACTACAGCAAGATCCAACATTTCTACTTCTGTGTATTTATCCAAAGAAAATGAAAACACTAGTTCAAAAAGATATACATATTTTCATGTTCACTGAAGCATTATTTATACTGGCCAAATATGGAATAGTATTCAGCCATAAGCAATGAAATCTTGCCATTTGTGACAACATGGATCAACCCCCCGGGCATTATGGTATGTGAAATAAATCAGAGACAGACAAATAGGATTGCTTTCATGTGAAATCTAAGCAAATAAAAATCTAAGTTCATAAATACAGAGAACAGGTTAGTAGTCAACAGGCAAACCTTAACCTACAGAAAGAAGAGTATGATAATCACATCCTCTGGGCAATTATGACACCCACAAAAACTATGAGACAGGAAAGGAAACAGGGAACACTGTACCCTATCCCCGGGGAAAGGGCATGAATGTGTGCAAGGTCCAGCATTACCTCTACAACAAGGCAAGAGTACCTGTGATATCCAGGGTCCTACTGCCTGCCTAAGACTGTGATTTCATCAGAATATTAGAGAACTCACTCTTCACCAGCCCCCATCAACACATTAACAGGCTTTGAGTGAAAATAATCATGGAATACATCTTCAAAGGTACAAAGGACAAATTCTCTCTGAGGAGCAGAACAAAGGAGAGACACAAAGCTAAGTGAAGAATGAGCACGAAGAAAACCCATCTGGCAAACTAGCCTACGTGCTAAACAGGGTATTGCCGAGGACTTTAAGGTTTGTTGTTCCACTGAGCATAACCGTAACAACAGACTTCAACCCCAGCTCACTTCCTTAGGAGATCAACACCAACTCCCAAACCAAAGGCCTAGCAAAAGTAGAAGTACGCCCATGTGCATACTCATCACTAAGAATAAAAAAATATTTAATTCAACAAAACATATCCAGCTTTCAACAAAATATCACAAAAGACACAAAAAAGCAAGAAAAACAATCAGTGTCAGAGATAGATATGACACAGATATTGAAAATATGTCACAGGAAAATTAAAATAACACATAAGTAATATGTCAAGGGTTAATGAAAAAAGGGAGACAACATGCAAGATCCTTCACTGAAGAGGTGGAAACTGTAAGAATGAATCAAGTGTAAATTCTAGAAATCAAAAACACAGTAACAATGATGAAGAATGGCTTCCAAAGTCTCATTAGTAGAGGCAACACAACTAGGAAAGAACCCATGAACTTGAATAATGAAAAGAGAAACACAAGGAGGCCCCCAAAAAGTAAAAAATACATAAAAATAAAAACAAAAACAAAAAAACAGAACAGAGCATCCAAGAGATGTGGGACAATATCAAATAATCTAACATATGCATAGTTGGAATCCCAGAAGGAGAGGAGAGAGAGAACAGCTGAAGAAATATTTTAAGAAATAATGGCTGAGAATATTGCAAATTTAATGACAAACACCAAACTACAGATCAAGCACAGAGAGAAACAAGCTGAATAAATACCAAAAATAAAACACACTTAGACATATCATACTGAAAATGCTGAAAACCAAAGAAAAAGAGAAAATCGTGAAGGACAGTCAAAAGAAAAAAAAAAAGACATTATCTGTAGAGGAACAAGGATCAGAATTAGAGCCAATTTCTCAACATAAACAACTATTTCCAGAAGTTCTGTCCTTGGAAAAATGGAGTTTGAAAGACAAATTTTAAAAGGGAGCTTTTTGAGTTTGTGATATCTGTAAGAGATTACAGAATGTATACACACTGGTGAAATGATCCAGAAGACAAGGCACAGAGGTGACAATTAATTGTTGTCATGATAGATAGTAGGATAAGGCTGGTTGTAAGTAGGGCCCCCGTGGAGAGGCTGGGTGTAGACAAGAGCACAGGTAGTGCCTTCAGAGCCCCAGGATAGACGAAGGTAAGATGGTAGACGTCAGGATTAGAGCCTTTAGAAGTTCTCTTAGTATCGCTCATAATTTCTCAGTGAGATTGAAAACCAGGTCATCTCCTGAGAGTGATGATGGGCAAGGAGATGTTGGAGGACTTGAGGACAAGAAATAAAATAGTGGCTTGGGGGTAAGAGTTTGAATAAACCATAGGAATATGATACGAATACCAGGCAACAGAAAGATCTTTGATTTTCATGGTCAAGAAAGTAAAGCAAGACCAGTCAACTTAGCTGCACATTTTCTTCAAACATGGAGCAGGTGAAGATGTAGATATAACCAGGAATGAGGCTTTGCCATGTGAGTAAGATAAAGGGAAGGGAGGAGAAAATCATGAAGGGGATTTGTTAAAGTGATCTGATCCTGAATCTAAAGTAGCTAAGTAAGGAATTGTGGCCATGAGGGGGACATGGAGGTAAAAAGATACTAAAAAGCTCAAAATTCTATCAGTCTGAATAGGAAAACAGAAATCAGAGTATGACATGGAGTGGATATTTTTCTATTTGACCCCCAATACAAAAACGTGAATGGTAAAAACCTTGATTATATCCCAACAAAGTGGAAGCTGGATAAATCTTGAAGGTAGTAGGAAGGACAGAAGATTGAAAGACAGCCAAATGTACCAACGGTCCTCAGAATACAAAGCAAGGGGTCAAGAGGCACTGCCTATAGTTAATGAAAGAATAAACAGAAACAAGTGTCCTTTGAAATTTTAGTGGTTACCAGTCTACAAATATGAATAACTAATATAGGAGGAAAGAGGAAACAAACTGGGGTGGTAGAAAGTAGTTACGTCTCCATCTAGTAGAACAGATAATATCAAAACTTAATATAAGGAAAATAAAGATGTCTCAGCATTTTCGGGATAAATAATACAAGATCATGCCTAAGAGGACCCTCTCACATATCTGATAGCTAAAACCAGTGTTTGCCCCGAGGAGCAGAAATAATGGAGGTGATGGTTAAGACAAGTGGATGTTGCTTTTGATCAAAAACTCACTTGTGCTCTTTGGATTTTAGCCATGATGAAGTCATGACTGCGATAATATATATATATATTCTTAAAAATTCACGGTCTCAGAAATTAAGAGATCTATTGACTCCATTGAAGTTTCTCTAAAGTATATAGAAAAGAGCATATACATTTTCTGATGTTTGAAAAACTACAGAGAATAAGGCAGGCTCTACTCATAACCTTATTTCTCTAATCTGATTAAGAAATCCAAAGTCAAAGAATCTTCATATTCGAAGTTTCTAATATCACTTCTAACTCATAAGGGAGAATAAGAGAAGGTTCTGGCAAATTAAAAAAAAAAACAGGAAATTTTTCTTAAATAGATTTTACTCATAAACATTTTGATGAGTGCAGTGGAAAACAAAGTAGTTTGAGAAAAATGTGGTTTGCGGGGGTAAAGTGCTAGAAAAACACATCTTGCTTTCCCTGATTGCAAAATATTTGAAAACGAATTTGTGACTTTGTTGAATGTGCAGAGCAAATAGACTCCCCACCTCCAGCTTCTGGCTTGTTTGCTATGTGCCAGAATTTGGGGAAGAACATGGGAATTATTGGCATATGGAGTATAAGGCTGTTGTCATGTCACTAGTTCACCAGATCTCCCTCAAGAAAAATCTGATTGATATTATTTAAATTTTTTTATTTTGAAAGTTTCACACATGTATAAAACTCTCAGTATGATGAATTCCTTGTACACATCAACAGCTTTAGCAATTCTCAGCTGATGGCCCGTCTTCTTTCATCTATATGCCCACCCACACCCCCTCTATAATTACTTTACTTTATTTATTTTAAGATTTTATTTATTCATGGGGGGGCGCACAAGTAGGGGGAGGAGCAGAGAGAGAGGGAAAAGCAGGCTCCACACGGAGCACAGAGCCCAACTCTGGCCAGTCTCACAACCCTCAGACTCTGACCCAAGATGAAATCAAGAGTCAGATGTTCAACCAACTGAGCCACCCAGGCACCCATATGATTATTTTATAGTAAACCTCCAACAATATACTACACCACCTTGAAATATCTCAGTGTGCATTGCTAAATGCTAAGAACAGGACTTTTTTCTTAGCCACATATTATCATAACTAAAAACTAAAAACAACTCCTTAAGATCATCAAATAATCAGTATTCACATTTTCCCTCTCCTCAGAGGCTTTTTTTTTCATAGTTTTTCTTTTTATTAATATGTTGGAATTGGGATCCAAATGAGACCTCTATATTACAGTAAGTTGATATGCGTCTTAAGCCTTTTTTCATGCAGAGTTTCCCCTGAAATCTTTTTTCCCTTCCAATTTTTTGTGGAAGAAACTCAGTTGCTTGTGGTGGTAACGTCTCACAGTTTTGATTTTGCATCCCACTGGTATTGTTTAAACATGTTTCTTTCCTTTAAAATGACAGATCTGAGGTGTTTAAATCAGATTCAGGATCAAAAATTATAGCAAGCTGATTTCATAGGTGGTGGTGGACCGCTGTTTAGAGAAACACAGTGACTGGCTGCCTCTCTCTTTTTGTGATGTTAGCAGCCCTTGGTAATCACTGCTTAGATTCATTACAATGCCTTATGATATTTAAGTGCTGATCACCAATTCCAGTGTGTGTGGAGAAAGGATCCCCACCAACAAGCAATTCTCAGTACGCCAGCTGCGTGTCCTACAATTCAACTCAATTCCCACACTATCGACTTGAAAGCAGCAGCAGATTTCACAGTCAAGGGCTCAACCCCACAAAACAGCCCCTCCCCGACCCACTTTAGCCAACAGTTACAAGGCCGAGTTTTTATTTTTTGTCAGTGTTCTAAAATTCATTGTTATGCACCACACCCAGTGCTCCATGCAATATGTGCCCTCCTTAAGACCCACCACCAGGCTCACCCAACCCCCCACCCCCTCCCCTCCAAAACCCTAAGTTTCTTTCTCAGCATCCACAGTCTCTCATGGTTCATCTCCCCCTCCAATTTCCCCCATCTCAATTCTCCTCTCCATCTCCTAATGTCCTCTGTGTTATTCCTTACGCTCCACAAGTGAAATCGTATGATAATTGACTCACTCTGCTTGATTTATTTCATTCAGCATAATCTCTTCCAGTCCTGCCCATGTTGACACAAAAGTTGGGTATTCATCCTTTCTGATGGAGGCATAATACTCCATAGTATATATGGACCATATCTTCTTTACCCATTCATCTGCTGAAGGGCATCTTGCTCTTTCCACATTTTGGCGACTGTGGTCATTGCTGTTATGAACATTGGGGTACAGATGGCCCTTCTTTTCACTACATTTGTATCTTTGGGGCAAATACCCAGTAGTGCAATTGCAGGGTCATAGGGAAGCTCTATTTCTAATTTCTTAAGGAATCTCCACACTGTTCTCCAAAGTGGCTGCACCAACTTGCATTCCCACCAATAGTGTAAGAGGGTTCCCCTTTCTCCACATCCTCTCCAACACACGTTGTTTCCTGTCTTGTTAATTTTGGCCATTCTAACTGGTGTAAGGTGGTATCTCAATGTGGTTTTGATTTGAATTTCCCTGATGCCTAGTGATGATGAACATTTTTTCATGTGTCTGTTAGCCATTTGTATGTCTTCTTTGGAGAAGTGTCTGTTCATGTCTTCTGCCCATTTTTGGACATGATTATCTGTTTGTGTGTGCTGAGTTTGAGGAGTTCTTTATAGATCCTGGATATCAGCCCTTTGTCTGTATTGTCATTTGCGAATATCTTCTCCCATTCTGTGGGTTGCCTCTTTGTTTTGTTGACTGTTTCCTTTGCTGTGCAGAAGCTTTTCATCTAGATGAAGTCCCAAAAGTTCATTTTCACTTTTGTTTCCTTTGCCTTTGGAGACATATCTTGAAAAAAGTTGCTATAATGCCGAGTTTTTAGCTGTGCTTCTACCCACTGGCTACTCCTCCAGCTCAGGAGGTCAATCTCAAAGCCCAGGTTGTCACTTGTACTTCTGACCATTTAGCTGTAAATTAGAGGTTCCCACAAGCCCCTCTCTGTGTTTGATTAGTTTGCTAGAAGTGGCTCACAGACCCTCAGGAAAACAGCCGACTTATATTTACCAGTTTGGTACAAAAGGATTTGCTAAAGGATACAGATGAATATCCAGACGGAAGAGATGCATAGGGCAGGGCCCCTGGAAGGGGCAAGAAGCTTCCATGCTCTGTCCTGGCCACCCACTCTCCCCACACTTCCATGTGTTCACCAACCTGGAAGGTCTCTGAAACCCATCCTTTTGGGTTTTCATGGAATCTTCATTACACAGGCACGACTGATTAAATCATGGGCCATTGGCAATTGATCCAACCTCCAAACCCTCTCCCCTTCTCTCCTGGGTGGTCAGGGAGGTGGGACTGAAAGTTCCAACCCTCTAATTACATGTTTGGCTCCTCTAGCAACCAGCCCCAGTCCTTAGGAGCTTTCTAAAAGTCATCTCATTAACATAACAAAAGACAGTAGTGTCTCTCTCTCTCTCTAACCCTTAGGAAATTCCAAGGGTTTTGGGAGCTCTATGCCAGAAACAGCTGGAAAACCAAATACATACTTCTTACTAGATCTTCCACTCTTCTAATCCTATCAATTCTCTTCCATTATTAGCTGAAATGCTTCTATAAAAAGAAACTTTCCTTTATCAGCTTTTGATTACTCTGAGATTCAGTTGTATAGGAAAGGCAGGAAAATACTTCTTTTGGTTTTCAAAATTTATTGAATAAGTTCCCTCGCTCCTCTGAAGCCAATTAGGTTCCCCTCCTGGCATCATTATAAACCCATGGATTTAAATATAATTCATGTTTCAACCTTTTGCAGTTATTATTCTTTTATTTTTTAATTTTTATTTTTATAAACATATTTTTATCCCCAGGGGTACATGTCTGTGAATCGCCAGGTTTACACACTTCACAGCACTAACCATAGCACATACCCACCCCAATGTCCATTACCCCACCCCCCTTTCCCAACTCCCTCCCCCCAGCAACCCTCAGTTTGTTTTGTGAGATTAAGAGTCACTTATGGTTTTTCTCCCTCCCAATCCCATCTTGTTTCTTTTCTTCCTTTTCTGCCCCCCTAGTCCCCCATGTTGCATCTCCACTTCCTCATATCAGGGATATCATATGATAGTTGTCTTTCTCCAATTGACTTATTTCACTAAGCATGATACCCTCTAGTTCCATCCACGTCGTTGCGAATGGCAAGATTTCATTTCTTTTGATGGCTGCATAGTATTCCATCGTGTATATGTACCACATCTTCTTTATCCATTCATCTGTTGATGGACATCTAGGCTCTTTCCATAGTTTGGCTATTGTAGACACTGCTGCTATAAACATTCGGGTGCACGTGCCTCTTTGGATCACTACCTTTGTATCTTTAGGGTAAATACCCAGTAGTGCAATTGCTGGGTCATAGGGTAGTTCTATTTTCAACTTTTTGAGGAATCTCCATGCTGTTTTCCAGAGTGGTTGCACCAGCTTGCATTCCCACCAACAGTGTAGGAGGGTTCCCCTTTCTCCACATCCTCGCCAGCATCGGTCATTTCCTGACTTGTTAATTTTAGCCATTCTGACTGGTGTGAGGTGATATCTAATTGTGGTTTTAATTTGTATTTCCCTGATGCTGAGTGATGTGGAGCACTTTTTCATGTGTCTGTTGGCCATCTGGATGTCCTCTTTGCAGAAATGTCTGTTCATGTCCTCTGCCCATTTCTTGATTGGATTATTTGTTCTTTGGGTGTTGAGTTTGATAAGTTCTTTATAGATTTTGGACACTAGCCCTTTATCTGATATGTCGTTTGCAAATATCTTTTCCCATTCTGTCAGTTGTCTTTTGGTTTTGTTGACTGTTTCCTTTGCTGTGCAAAAGCTTT
>PISX010032092.1:0-16589 GCA_004024625.1 Mellivora capensis
ACATGGGGAGATGGAGAGGAGAAGGGAGTTGAGGGAAATTGGGGGGAGATGAACCATGAGAGACTATGGACTCTGAAAAACCACCTGAGGGTTTTGAAGGGGCGGGGGGTGGGAGGTTGGGGGAGCCAAGTGGTGGGTACTAGGGAGGGCACGCATTGCATGGAGCACTGGGTGTGTTGTAAAACTATGGATTCTGTTACGCTGAAAAGAAATGAAATTAAAAAAATGTCCTATAAAAAATGTATGTAAAAAATATATGTGTACAAACTAAAAAAAAAAAAAAAATAGAGCTACCTTATGACCCTGAATTGCACTACTGGGTATTGACCCCAAAGATACAGATGTAGTGAAAAGAAGGGCCATCTGTACTCCAATGTTCATAATAGCAATGGCCACAGTCACCAAACTGTGGAAAGAACCAAGATGCCCTTCAACAGACAAATGGATAAAGAAGATATGGTCCATATATACAATGGAGTATTAGGCCTCCATCAGAAAGGATGAATACTCAACTTTCGTATCAACATGGATGGGATTGGAAGAGATTATGCTGAAGTGAAATAAGTCAAGCAGAGAGAGTCAATTATCATATGGTTTCACTTACTTGTGGAGCATAAGGAATAGCATGGAGGATATTGGGAAATGGAGAGGAGAAGTGAGTTGGGAGAAATTGGAGGGGGAGACAAACCATGAGAGACTGTGGACTCTGAGAAACAAACTGAAGGTTTTGGAAGGGAGGGGAGTGGGGAGATGGGTGAGCCTAGTGGTTGGTATTATGGAGGGCATGTATTACATGGAGCACTGGGTGTGGTGTAAAAACAATGAATCTTGGAACACTGAAAACAAAATGAAATTTAAAAAAAAAAGAAAAAAAGAAAAAAATGTACGAAAGACCTAAATGTGAGACAGCAATCCATCAACATCCTAGAGAAGAACACAAGCATCAACCTCTTTGACCTCAGCTGCAGCAACTTCTTGCTAGACATGTCTTCGAGGGCAAGGGAAACAAAAGCAAAAATGAACATTTGGGATTTCATCAAGATAAAAAGCTTTTGCTCAATAAAGCTTCTGTAGGCCAACCTACAGAATGGGAGAAGATATTTGCAAATGTCTTATGAGAGAAAGGGGTAGTATCCAAGATCTATAAATAACTTATCAAACTCAACACCCCCCCAAAAAAACCCAGTCAAGAAATGGGCAGAAGACATGAACAGACATTTCTTCAAAGAAAACATACAAATGGGCAACAGACACATGAAAAAATGCTCCACATCACTTGACATCAGGAAAATACAAGTCAAGCCACAATGATACCACCTCACAGCAGTCAGAATGGCTAAAATTAACAACTCAGGAAACAACACATGTTGGTGAGGATGTGGGAAAGGTGAACCATCTTATAATGTTTGTAGGAATGCAGACTGGTATATCCACTCTGGAAAATATTATGGAGGTTTCTCAAATAGTTAAAAATAGAAATACCCTATGATGCAACAAATGCTCTACTAGGTATTTATCCAAAGGATACAAACATAGTGATTTGAAGGTGCCTGTGTACCCCAGTGTTTATAGCACCAATGTCCACAATACCCAAAATATGGAAAGAGCCCAGATTTCCATAGACAGATGAATTGATAAGGAAGAGGTGGTATATATATAGATATATAGATATAAGTATCTACATCTATATATCTATATATATATATAGATATATAGATGTAGATACTTATATCTATATATCTATATATATCTATATCTATATATATTTATATATCTCAGCCATCAAGAAGGAAATCTTGCCATTTGCAATGATATGGATGGAACTAGAGGGCATTAAGCTAAACAAAATTTAAGTCCACCAGAGAAAGACAAATATCAAATGATTTCATTTATATGTGAAATTTAAGAAATAAAACAGATGAACATAGGGAAAGAGAAGGAAAAATAAAAGAAGATAAAATCCAAGAGAGGGGGATAAAGCATAAGAGACTCTTAACTCTAGGAAACAAAATGAGGGTTGCTAGAGGGGAATTGGTGGGGGGAATGGAGTAACTGGGTTATGGGCATTAAGGAGGACACTTCATGTATTTAGCACTGGGTGTTATATGCAACTGATGAATCACTAAACTCTATCTCTGAAACTAATAATACACTATATGTTAATTAATTAATTGATTTTAAATAAAAAAAGAACACAATGGAATATTAGCCAAAAAAAGAAATGGAATCTTGCCATTTGCAATGGTGTGAATGGAGGTAGATTATTGTGCTAAGTGAAATACATCAAAGAAAATAAATACCATGATTTCACTCATATGTGGAATTTAAGAAACAATAAATGAGCAAAAGCAAAAAGTAAGGGTGAGACAGACAGAAATGAAGAAGAAATCTTAACTATAGAGAACAAAGTGATGATTATCAGAGGAGAGGTAGGGGGCAGATGGTAAGGAGTATACTTGTTGTGATGAGTACTGGGTGATATATGGAATTGTTGAATCACTATATCATACACCTGAAACTAATATCACACTGTATGTTAACTATATTGTAGTTAAAAAAAAGACTTGGAAGAAAAAAAAACTTGTAGAGCTTCAGTTTCTACATATCGCAAATTAGCATAGCATTGTCTCTCCCAGAGCTATTATGAGAAATAAATGAGAAATAAAGTGTATAAGAGCCTAGCAGAGGGCCTTTACCTCTTTCATTGCTTAAATATTTCTCTTAGCTACCAGTCAGCAGTGTAATGCTTTCAGGGCTTCAAAAATGTAAGTTAATACTATAAGTTCAAAGCCCTTCTTTCCCTCTAACTTAGCTTCCATAATTCTTTTCCCTTAGAACCATGTAGGCCTTAATAGGTAGAATAATCTTCTAGTCCTTAGATTAATCTGAGGCACACTCAGTAATGCCTGAGTTGTTTCATGATTATTTCACCTCCTTTGCACTTCTGGGCACCTCTTCAGGTCCACAGAATGTGGTTGTGATGGCCACATCTCACCTTTCAATCAGAGATTTGTCTACTTATTAAATTTTTCTGGTGGATGGCCATAATGTGTCTTGAGCAATGGGTGTTTTTCTAATTCACACAAAGCCTCCATGTAAACTCAAAGTAGTCCTGGAGCACCTGAGTGGCTCAGTCCATTGGTGTCTGCCTTCAGCTCAGGTCATGATCCCTGGGTCCTGGATGGAGTCCCGTATCAGGCTCCTTGCTCAGTGGGGAGTCTGCTTGAGGATTCTCTATTTCCCTCTCTGCCCCTTGCCCACACTCATTCTCTCTCTCTCTCATTCTCTCTCGCAAATAAATAAATAACATCTTTCAAAAAATAAACTAGAGGTAGTCCTGTACTTCCCTATGCCAAACTTGCTTCAGGCATTGGTTCTATACTTATTACTTCCTCCTTGCTCCACCTCTTACAGCATCATAATGAGAAGTATCTTTTAGAGATCAACTAGTTTGGGGGCCCTCAATGTTAAAAGGGTTTTCAGTAATGAGAATATGCCATCTTTTTATGGGATCAGGATTCCCACAAGTCTCCATTCCTATCTTGGCTTCTACTATTTAATCTCTATGTGACTTTGAGCAAGCAACAATTTTTCTGAATCTGTCTTTTTATCTGTAAAATGGGACTAAATGAGGTATTGGAGAGGCTCAAATGAGATAATGTACATACAGTGTGTGTAATGTGCTCGCCAGGTGGTAGTACTGTTTTTTTCTTTTTTTCACCCACTTATCACTCTAACTCTAATGCCAGATCTCCTGGAAAGACCCAAGGATTCAGGCCCCTCCCACTTCATGCTTGGCTCATTATAGATATTCCACAATGTTTGTTTCCTTCCCTTAGTGTCACAGGACCCCGCCAACTTCATTGTGGGTCCTGTTTCAATTCCCAATGACCTGAATTCTACAAGCACAGATTGTACAATGTCTCTGGATCTGATTCTCATAACCTATATATTTGTGGTCAGGGATGGACCCTTTTCTGCCTTTGTCGCAGCAGGATTGTCCTGGCTCTTTAGACTCATTTCCCAACACATTTTGTGATGTCTTATTTATTACAGGGAAAATAATGTGATCTTTTCCTGGACATAAATACACCGTGGACAGCCAACCCAGGATTAATTTACAATTAAGCATGAAATAGCCAGTAGCAGGATAGGGCTTCTTTCTATAACCCCTGTAGGACTTGTCTACCCTTTTACTGAGTGCATTTGAGGAAGTACCATAAGCACAATTGTAATGGCACTAGGGTTAAAAAGGTAGGAGGGAGAGTAAAAGAAAGTGAGGGAGAGTGGAAAAGAGAGCTGCTCTCCAAAATATCCTAAGGGGTGCTCAAAAATGTGCAGATACCCTAGCTACATTACCAGGAACATAATTGTCATAGGAAAAAAAAACACCTGTCAGACCTCAATTCATAGGACTTCTCCAGACCTGGCTGTTGGCAACTGCACAGGGCAGAGGAGTTGGGACTGTTTTTGGCATGAAACTCCTGTATGAGAACAAGTATGGGGGGGAACTGAGCCAGTTATGGGAACAACATAGGGTAGTAGTAGTGGTCAGGATGGCTATTTCCCAGGACAAAGGACATAATAGTTTCCAACCAAACAGGTTACACTGCATTGAAGAATCTAAAAATCAAGTGGCAGATAACATTTGGGGAGATCTTGAATGACAGAGCATGATCTGCCAGCTCTGAATGGGTGTAGGGAAGATTTTATTCCTGGATAGCAACTGAGGCAGCTGTGCTACCATCATCACCACCACTACCACTTCTTCTATGACTACTTCACGTTACTACTTCTATGACTATGACTGGTTACTATTAATTGAGCATTTATTAAGGGTCAACCACAGTTATTAGGGTGAAATAACTTGTCCATGGTGAGTGAGGCATGAATATAGATAATAGTGTTTCAAATTCCTTCCATAGAATTAGAGGCCAGGGTCTGATCTGCAGTGGCTAGCAAAGAAAACACAGGGAGCAATAGAGAAAATCAGTCTTTATTGTGTCCTTCTAGATCTTAGCCCCATAAGGGAGACAGAATTCTAAGTCCTGCAGGATGATAGTAAGGGTGGAGAAAAGGTGATCAACAGTTTTGACTGAGGTAGTTCATACCCTACCTACCTCATATCTTAATGGCTCTGGGAACTACAATAGGTTGGTAGCATCATGGGACCTAGATGGGAGTAGCTGAGGAAGCAGAAGCCCAGGAGTAAGTCTAGGTCTAACAATACTTGTGTGAATTCAGTACCCACAAGCTTGTCAAAGGCTGGGAAAGGGCCAGCATAGAGAAGATTACTGCCTAGTTTTGTTCTCCAGGACCAGGAAAGCCCTCTTTTGCAGGTTTAATTATAGGTACATTTTGGGGGGCATTATGAGGGCTTGGGCCTTCAGGAAATGTGCTTCACAGAGAGCCAGAAAAAGTAGTACAACTTCAACACGCCTCTCATGTGGACAGAGCATTCCTGTCAAGATGGGGTCAGGATGGATTGACCCCCTTCACATGTACTGACAGTCTCCTTTTCTTCCAGCCTCTGAGAAAAGACTGGACACCTTTGCTTTGTGGTCCATTGGCTCCGTAAAACCCAAGAAGCCTAAATTTAACATACTCTTTCAGAAAGTTCAGCAGTGTTCACTTGGATTCCCAGAATTCCAGGAACCTGAGGGCAAGCTTAGAGAATCAAAGGTGCAAGGGACTTTTAAATCAATTTGGCCTCAATGTCTCCTTTCCTCTTTTCTCTGTCTGATGGACGCCACAGAGGATTAGCCACAGAGGAATTTAACATTTCCTGGCTCTGAAAAATTGGGCAAATGACATAATTATTCTGTGTACTTACCTCTTAGAAATATCAGGACAAATTCAAAATCAAAATCACATAAAGACATATTTGGCATATAGTATATGCTATATAAATGTTAGCACCTCTGGTCAAGTTATATGGGGAGTACATATATCCTCTTGGGCCTTTGGGGAAGCTGCTTCCCCCTGTCCTAGATAGAATGAGACCAGTTAAGGAATTGGTCACCAGCATCAAGGTGCCATCTAGGAATACCATCAGCTTCCAGAGAGCCCCCCTTGCACTCCAGCTACCACTTTCTTTGGAGTTGTTGCCCAATTGTGTCTGAGTGAATTTGAGAGTTGGGAGAAGTTGAACAGCATCAGAGTTTCCAACTGCTCATGTAAGTGGGATGAAAATGTTAATTTTTTTCATCCCCAGGATAAAGATCTTGATAATCATGTGTCTTTACAGTGAAAGGTAGGGCTTCTATAGGTAGCTGCTTCAATGTAAAGAAAAGTTATGACCCCCAAGAATATTTTATGTTCTAATCTTTAGAACTGTAATTATATGGCAAAAGAGATGCTGAAATATGATTAAGGTTACTACTGACTTTAAAATGGGAAGACTACCCTGGATTATCTGTGTGGGCCCAATGAAATCACTCCAATAAAAGAGTAAACCCTTAACAGGAGAGGCAAAAGAAGTTAGAGAGATGCAAAAGGGGAAGCAGAAAGATTTGACCTGCCATTGTTAGCTTGAATATGGAAAGGGGCACATATCAAGAAAAATGATGACCTCAGTCATATAAAATGGAACTGATTTCTGCCAATAACCAGCAAGCTTGGAAGAAGATTCTTAGCCCCAAATGACAACCACAGCACCAGCTGCTATCTTGATTTTAGTTCAGTGAGACCCTAAGAAGAGAATCCATCCACACTATGCTGAACTTGAGACCTACAGAAACTGTGAGAGAATAAATGAATATTGTTATAAGCTGCTCAATTTGTAGTCATCTGTTACAGCAGCAACAGAGAACTAATACAATGCTCTGAGCCTCAATTTGTACATCTGTCAAATGGTGCAAAATGCCTTGTCTTGTCTAACTTTGGGCTGTTATGAGTACAAAATGATGGATCTAATAGGACTCTGTAGTTTCAAATTATAAGACTGTTAGGATATTCTCCAACAGGGAAAAAAAAAAGGTCCATCTCTCTCTCTTTTTAAGATTTTATTTATTTATTTGACAGAGATCACAAGTAGGCAGAGAGGCAGGCAGAGAGAGAGAGGGGAAGCAGGCTCCCTGCTGAGCAGAGAGCCCGATGTGGGGCTCGATCCCAGGACCCTGAGATCATGACCTGAGCTGAAGGCAGAGGCTTAACCCACTCAACCACTCAGGCACCCCCAAAAGTCCATCTATTTTGAAGCAATTGGATTGAAGCATTTAAAAGCTTAGAGCTGAATTTCCCAGAAGTGCTGAGGGTTTGGAGAGTTGCTTCTCCTCTCTTAGAGAAGCAGTGCAGTATAGATGAAATCAGAAAACCTAGGTCCAAGTTTGTTTTTTACTTGCAAGTCCTTAGTAATTTTGTGTCACCTCTCTAAGCATCAATAAAATGAGGATCATCATCTCTGCTCACCTAAGTGATATGGTTGTGTGAAGCTTGACTGAAATAATGACAGTGGACATGTGATGAGGACAAAATACCCAGATGGAAGGTCTATTACTCCTCCCCAGTGTGTGCTCTGATGCTGGAAGCAGATATGATTTGGGTAAAGTAGTCACCCAAAGAAAGTAGAGTTGAACTTTGATCACTTGTTTCTTGCCATTGTCTCTGGTATGTGGCCTTAGACATGTCCCTTCTCCTCTCTGGGTCTGTTTTCCCATATTAAGAGGTTATATTATAACCATTTGTTTTCAGTTAATAGACATCAGAATCATTTGTAGAAATGAGTGGCAGATGGGAGATAAGTAGAAGTCCTCTCCTTTTTATATGTTCCCTCCTACCCCAAATAAACTATTGCCTAAAAGCCCACGTCAGAGCAGTGTACTTTATTAAATCACACAAAATAAGCCCATTTAGGATATAAGATTTGAATCCCAAGTATGTGGTTTGAAGCAATTGGTTCTCAAATTTCAAAGTTTTCAAATTTAAAATTTTCCTAGCTAATTTCGAGCTGGTTAACTAGAGTCATGCCCTCCCTACTTCCTTGGAGTTCCCATTAATGTTGCTTTGCCATGACTGAGATTTCCTCCCAGAATATCCCTTCTTATGTGAACTGAGGATGCCAAATTAGGGCCAGACAAAAACCTATAGATTTGTCCATGTTTTAATTAAATGTAATCTGTAGCAAAACCCACAGTGGAGAATAACAGTGTCAAAACTTAAAAGGAACTTTGAGACTATACTGTTTAAAGACACTCACATGTGGAATATAAGGAATAGTGCAGAGGATCACAGGGGAGGGGAGGGAAAATAAAATAAGATGGAATCAGAGAGGGAGACAAACCATGAGAGACTCTTAAATATTGGAAACAAACTGAGGATTGCTAGAGGGGAGGTGGTGGGAGGATGGGGTAATTGGGCAATGGGCATTAAGGAGGGCACATGATGTGATGAACACTGGGTGTTACATGCAACTGATGAACCATTGAACTCTACATCAAAAACTAATGATGTATGGGGCACCTGGGTGGCTCAGTGGGTTAAAGCCTCTGCCTTTGGCTCGGGTCATGATCCCGGGGTCCTGGGATCCAGCCCCGCATCAGGGTCTCTGCTCAGCAGGAAGCCTGCTTCCTCCTCTCTCTCTCTCTCTGCCTGCCTCTCTGCCTGCTTGTAATCTCTGCCTGTCAAATAAATAAATAAAATCTTAAAAAAAAACTAATGATGTACAATTTGAGACCTATGGAGAGGGATGTACTTGCTGAGCATAAAGAGAGTTAGTGACAGAAGCAAATCTGGAACCCCCAAGGCTTCTGAAAGGAGTTCCTTCCACTGCTGCATGTGGTCTTTCCACTGGCTTCAGTGGCCAGAGATTTGAAAATCAAGTGATTTTCAGTCTTTTTTCCTAGGCTTGTTTCATTGAAGTGGAGAAACTTCATTTGTATGTCATCAAAGTACAGGGCCATGTACAAATCACTCTAAGAAGCAGTCAGATATGGACACAGTCTTTGTAAACACCCCCAACATAACCAGATTGGCCTTATCCACCATTTTTGGTCTTTGCCTCACCCAAAGGTCTCCTTCCTCAACTTGCTTTTTTGTTTCAAATGCCTTCTATCAGCACTTCTCAAATTTTAGTGTACATAGAAATATAGATATCTTATTAAAATAAAGGTTCTGATTACAAATGTCTGTGGTGGTGCTCAAGAATCTGCTTCTAACAAGCTCCCAGGTAATGATGATGCTGAAGGGGATGATGGACCAAATTTGGAGTAGCAAGACTTGTAGATGTTGTTTCCACCAGCCTCATTTCTAAGAATCTTCTCAATTTACCATCAGGATTCCTTTACTACTAAGGGGGCAGTGTGATGTATTAGAAACAGTAAAGCTTCTGGAGCTTCCAATCCTGAATTTTTACCAATCCTTAGCTGTGTGATCTTTAGCAAAGTCATTTCTCATCTCCCTGAAGCACAACTTTCCTTATCTGTAAAACGGTGTTATTAACCATCATGCAGCAATATTGTGAGGCCTGAAGGAATGACAAGGGTTTGGTGCAAAGTAGACTGTAGACTGAGAATCCCAGTTATAAAAAGATTCTGTGCTTGGGTTTCCTTAGGATTGCAAAAGATGACATGAGCAGTGCACGGTGGCTGCATCATCATGTCTAATAAGCTCAAAGATTTTTTTCCAAGAAAAAATTACAGCTGGGCATATGCAATTGATAAATCACTAAATTCTACCTCTGAAACTTATAATACACTGTATGTTAACTTGAATTTAAATAAAATTTTAAAAAACTGCAGATGGACACCATCAGTACTGGAGAGTCTGCATATTTTATTGAAAGTCACACGAATGGGACCCCAGGACCTCTTTCTTTTGTCTGATGTTTCCCATAAGAAGTCTTTCTAGCATCTATTAATGTCCTTGGTATCAAGTGCTTCTTTTGCCTGTGAAAATGAAGGCTTTTCTTCATCCAAAACATCTCTTCAAGCTATCTTGCTTCTTTCTGCAATTTTTAAATGCTCCAGAAGCTTTTTGGGCCTGTAGTGTGTCAAGGCCATTTGCTTGCAGCTATGTTAAAACTAGTATCATTGACCTCCGTTCTTTTGAGAGCAATTTTTTTTATTTTTTGGTCACAGAGATACATTTCCCTCTACTACTTTATTCTGCTTATTACATAATCAAGGAACTTCTAGAAAAGGTAAGGATATTTCCCCTTGAAAACAAATTATTTTAGAAATACTAGAGTATTTCCATATGATGCTGTTTTATTACTGAAGTCGGATGCTGAGTGGCTGGAAAACCTCTCCACCTCTTTTAAGCAAAAACTTCAATAATATTTTTTATTCTAAATCATCTCTTAACTTTTTTTTTGGTCACCACAGAAAACCTTGTAAAGATTTGACCCCAAGACATTAAGTACCAGAGAGACATCAATACCTTTTTTCCTTCTCGAACTGTATGTGTGGATGTCTTCAGACTCTTGGACTGAAAATACACATGCTACAACTTTAGTAAAGTACATAGACACATACAGGTACCATTTTTTCTTTGAGAAACAGCTAAGCCAAAGACTTAGTAACTACCAACTAAAAAAATAAATCCTTCATTTCACAAGGTAAAATTGAATGATCCTTTTTAAAACATTACCACATGGGTGTACAGAAGGTGAGGAGAAAGCCCAACTTGGAAATCTCTCCCAGCCCTGTTTTTGTTCCCCTGTAAACCAGACCTGCCCTACTTCCCTTCAAATGCTTGCTTTTTAATATTTTATTAGGCAGAAAAATTCAGAGTCATCCAGTTCCAATGATGTAGCCTCTGTGTGGCAAAGAGAAAACAGCACGGAGTACAGAGTCAGAAAGACCTGGATTTGAGTCACAGTCCTGTTATTTACTTTCTGTGAGCCCTTGAGCCAGTTACTGTAGCCTCCTGTGCCATAATTCTTTTATCTGTAACCTGAGGGAATAGCATCTACCTGCATCATTGTTGTAAGGACAAAGGAGATTATGTATATGAAGCACACAGAATTTAGTAGGTGCTTAATAAATGTTATCATTGTTAGTTCAAGGTTTATGGTTCATCCATTGTCAGTTTCTCTAACCTGCTGGCCAACGTATGCAGATAATTTCCTATACTTGTCACTCTTCAATTATCATCCCATTCCCATAGCCTCTTCTGAATGACTATTCATCCAAGCCTGGGCCAGGCCAGTCTCATTTCCATGACAGTGTGCCTCACCACAGATTTTCTCTTTAGAGTGCAAAAGCCGGAAGTACTGAGGTTCATTTCTGGGCATTCTTTGGGTATAGCCCAGGGCAGGGGCAGCCCTATCCAGCCACTGCTTCCCAGTCTCCAGCCAGCCTGGTGGTACCAACTTTCTAGGCCAGGCTCTTGATCTATATCCCAGGAAACACAGAGTAATCTCATGGTCACATTTCTGGGACGTCTGTTCAACTGGGACTGCAGTGTCTTTCTCTGGTTCTCAATAATCTTTTAATATTTGTAGTGGTGATTATGGTATCTCCCCCCTCCACAAGGAAACAAGAGTGAAATGATGTCTCTACCATCTTCAAATGTACTGAAACCCCATTGGCCACTGCTTCTGTGGCCAAAATCTACACACTTACTTGCTTTAATTAGTTATCTAATGGGATAGAGCAAGCAGAGGGGCCACAACTCTGAAAACAGGGCTCAACAAGCACTTCCTGTGTGAGGCCAGCAGTCTCACAGCCACTTCCTTTGGAGGTGAGCCTCAGGTAAAATGGTGATCACTTGGCTTTCTTGCTCCTGGTTCTTATTAACTTGGACTTTGACACCGGGTAGAGCTGAGAGAGTTTTACATGGCCACCTGGGCATGTCTTTATTGGGAACAGCATCAAGTTTCCACTCAATTACTTCCACAAAGGCCTACATGTTACTAATTCACCAATGGGTGATACTGAGTTCAGTCTTAAAAGTGGCTACCATTTTTTAGTAACACTGCTTCAAAGGCATCTCAGAGTTATTTTGGGCATGTGTGTATTCTCTTTCTTCCCCTTCCTCCGTCTCCCTCTCCTTTCTTCTCTCCTTCTCCTCCCTCCACCCATCTCAGGGTCTTGCTAGAAGGGTCCAAGTAGGAAAGCTCTTTTTCTCATACTTGGTCATATTATAATTTCACAGAATCTAAAGACAGATTATGGCCCACAGAACATGGGAACACATGCAGTGCCACTTTCCCCAGCAGCTTCCCATCAATAAACAAGAATCATAAATATCTACTCAGATTTCTGAGTCACTGTACCAGTTGTGTTTTAGTTCCTTTCCAATGATTGAAATGGAAAATGGAACACCAAGAGCTTATGTCTGAAAGTTTTCCACTTGATAACGAATATGGGAGGCTCAAGATAGAGGGTGAAAGCCAAAAACACTAAAAATGATGACCACTAAAGCCACCAATCATAAGCTCCTCATTAGACAAGTGTCGTATAAAGGAAAGAAACTTGTACAGGAGCCCAGGAACCTAAGGACTTGTTTAGGCATGGCTGATAATTTTCTCTGCCCTAGTTTCTTCAATAGTAAACTAGACACTTGGACTAAATTTTGGAAGGCCCTTCCAATCAAATACTTTATGGATTGTAAAGAGTCTTTTATCTCAAGTGCTGTGGTTCTTAACCTTTATTGGGTCACAGGCCCATCTGAAATTCAGTAGAATGTTATGGACCATCTCCCCAGAAAAGGCACATTGTCATGGAATTCTGCATACCATTTCGGAAGCTTCATGGAGTTTCTGAATCCATTGACACTGGGCCAGGGTTTGCTTCTTGGAGGAGATAAAAGAGCTTATCTGCAGAAGGCAAATATGAAGCAACATGCCAGCTGCCTGGCCTCAATCCATCTTAACTATTTTCCCCAGTATTTGACCCAAAAATGGAACTTCTGCAGGACAAATATAGTCTGCCTTTTTAAAAGAACTGTTTTCAGCTTTTGTTTCTTTCTTGATTTCTTAGAAATTAAGCTGTTGGGAAAAAAATGGGAAGAAAAATAATCCAAACAGACCTAGGCTTCAACATGCAAAATATTCTTTGCAGATTTGTCCTAAGTGGTTGTATGCAAAAACAGAAAGGCCGCTATCCTGAGTTCACATGAAGAAGTTGTGGTTGGTATCACACATACTGCCTGACCCAAAAGGAGTAGACAGGTTCTTGGCAATATACTGCAGTGCCAGAGCTCCAACCTGGTGCCAGGGTCATTATCCTCAGTAAGAGACATGTTAAGATTCACCAATGTTTGACAAACATTCCTACACTTCTACTTCCAAGGCAAGCAATGGCCCCAACTCAAGTAGCTTTTAATTCAGGGTAAGACCTCTGAGATCAGTCTTTAGTCCCAATATTTCAGAGTTTGATGCTCTTTTGAGGAGACAGGAAATTCAGAGAAGAGTTGAAAACTAAGATCCTTTCTTCGACTCAGGTTAGCTTGGTTTCTGCAGTCTGGCTTGAGGGACTTCAGCCATTCACAATCATATAGGAGCTCAACATAGACCTTCCGAGGGAACAAAGACAGAATACATAAGAGAAATAAATCTGTGTCTAAGATATGTGCCCCTTATTTTATAGCATCCTAGAGCCTGAAGTTGCAGGGCCAGGAAGGAGGTGCTCTCTTCAGCACAAAATGACTCAGCACAGAAGAGTTTGAAGAAGACCCTTCCAGAACCTGTAAAGGGTCCTCTGAGGCCAAGGATTGTAAAACCTGAAAAGGAAAGAAGAGAGTAGGTAATTGGCTAGGACTGGTCAAGTACTTAACAGCCACTGAGAAGTGAGGCCTGTCTTGTTAGGTAGCTAATTATATAATTGGTAGCTAATCTTCTGAGCAACAGAGGCTGGCTAGGAATAGACCCTTAAAACTCAGATTCCCCTCCCCCCCAAAAAAAACCCCAGATCCCATGAAACAGGCCTAAGATGTTGCTATAATCAGGGCTGGAAACTGTGCATTTGACCCCAATTCTAATCCCCCAAAAGTCTACAGAAGATGAAGCCTGATATGTTTGACTACCCACCCACAACACAGCCACTGCCTTTATGGTCCTATACTGACTCCAGATTTCTTTTCTGGGATTTCACTTCCATGAGGGATAATAAGGAAAAGCTTATTGACCCATGTACCTCTGAGGACTGTAAGTGATAGGAAGTAAAGGAAGGCTGGGGAACAAATGGAAAGCTCTTCCTCAGATACCCGGATCTCATTTATATGTATATTGGTTCATGTCATGCCAGCAATCTGACAGTCAAACAATTAGAACTCCTAAGTGGAGAAAAAAAAATTCTATGATCTCTGTAGCTCTTGTGACCTTAGCAAGTTAATTTATCCCCTCTGAACCTCAGTTCCTTTATTTGCTAAGTTAAAATACATATTATCCTCCTTATCCTGACATTTGATATGGATCAAATCCAATAATGGAAGTGAAAGTTCATTACAGTCATTAAGTTTCATCAAACAATCATAAAGGACTAAGGATACAGGTTTGGGGGATAAGACTTAAATAGTGATTTGGTCTGATTCCATGATGTGGACTCATGGCACTTGCTATGATACCAAAGGAGAGGTTACTGATTTTCTTTTAAACCCAAAGGATGTCAGAGTCACCGGGTTCCAAACTTTTAATTTTACAGATTAGGAAATTGGGGTTAAGAGAACGAAATGTACTTGCCACAAATGTCACAGTTTAGGATTCCTAATGAATTTTATCCAAAGGCAACTTGTAAAACTACACTGTAATTTGGTTGGGGGAGAAAGAAAGAAAAGAGGAGAGACTTAAAAACACAGAGAACCTCAGAATTGGAAGGCAGTAAGTTTAATGGTCACATAATTATAGGTTAATGAACTGAGACATGGAGTGTGTTCCTACCCTCTGGACCCACAAGACATTTTAGTTCTCAAAACTCAGATCCCACAAAGAAGGCTTACATATTACAAGGTTCTGTAATCAGGAGTGGAGACTACATACCGGAGGCCTCAACTCTCATCTTCAGGAACTCTGCCTTGAGAACTGTGGGTAAAGGAGGAAAAACATTTCACTAAGACTCTAGAAATCAGAACTGGAAAGGTGAAGCAAGGGGATGGGTGACCCTTCCAGGCCAGTGCCAGAGTCCATTTGAAAAATAGAAAGTGATTCTATCCAAATGTTTCAGAACATCTAGATCTATGATTATAAGTTGGGTTATCTCTCTGACAGATTTAGAAAGCCCAGTAACCGAGATACAAAGAAATCCCTCAGATGTCAGAACAATCCTTTGAGTGTTAGACTATGAGAGGCTAGTAGAGTCCAGAGAAACTGGCTCAAAGACTATATTCTGTGATTATCTCTCATAGGTAGAAGGGCAAGTTGGAAGGGCAAGTGTCATGCAAAACATGAATCATACTTTGCCTTGAAGATCAAACTAGCTTTCCCCACCCTCTTGGTGAGCTTATATCAGTACTAAATTAGCTTTGTCTGGGAAGAGCTGGAGGGAAGAGACAATCCTAAAGAATGAAGCCCTATATATTGTTGCCAGAACATCACAGAAAAGAGCTGGGTCCTGGGCTATTTCCGTGGCTTTGTTTTTCACTTCTTCCCCAAGTCTATTTATACTTACTTCTTGAGTGATCTTATTCCCATTCATGGTTTAAATCACCTCTAAATGCTGGGAACCCACCAAGGGGCCACTATTCATATCGTGGTAAATGTAAATGCCCCATGAAATTGCACAGTGGCTGTAATCAACAGTTCTACCCTTAAATCTCTGTGGTTCAACCCCAACTACTATTTTAAGTTGCAGTTACCCAGTGGACATTTCCCTTTTAAGTTTCATTTAAATTCCAGTGAGTTAACATACAGTGTAATAATAGCTTCAGGTGTACAACACAGTAATTCAACACTTCCACCATACCCGGTGTTCATGACAAGTGCCCTTCTTATGCCCACCACATATTTAACCCATCCCCAACCCTCTCTCTTCTGGTAAACATGTTGTTCTGTATAGTTAAGAGTTTGTTTCTTGGTTTCTGTCTCTCTTCATTTTTTTCCCTCTTTGCTCATTTGTTTTGCTTCATAAATTCCATGAGTGAAATTATACAGAATTTCTCTTGCTCTGACTAATGTATTTCCCTTAGCATACTACTCTTTACCTCTATCCAAGTAGTTGCAAATGGCAAGATTTCATTCTTTTTTGTAGCTGAGTAATATGCCTCTGTGTGTGTTTGTGTGTGTGTGTGTGTGTGTGTGTGTGTGTGTGTTTATAATATGTATATATCACCTCTTCTTTATCCATTCATCAGTCAGAAATGGCTATTTCCATATTTTGGCTATTGTAGATATTGCTGCTATAAACACCAAGGTGCAGGAATCCCTTTGATTTAGTATTTTTGTATTGTTTCAGTAAATACCTAGCACTGCAATTGCTGGATGATAGTGAAGTTCTATTTTTACCTTTTTAATAGCAACCTCCATACTGTTCTCCAGCATGTCTGAACCAGTTTGCATTCCCACCAACAGTGCAAGAGGGTTCCCCTTTTTCCACATCTTCACCAACAACTGCTGTTTCTTGTGTTGTTGATTTTTACCCATTCTGACATATGTGAGATGGTATCTCATTGTAGTTTTGATTTCCATTTCCTTGATGAGTGATGTTGAGCAT